>CAUYON010124829.1:0-92845 GCA_963573935.1 Arctocebus calabarensis
AAAGAAAGAAAGAAAGAAAGAAAGAAAGAAAGAAAGAAAGAAAGAAAGAAAGAAAGAAAGAAAGAAAGAAAGAAAGAAGGAAAGAAGGAAAGAAGGAAAGAAGGAAAGAAGGAAAGAAGGAAAGAAGGAAAGAAGGAAAGAAGGAAAGAAGGAAAGAAGGAAAGGTAGGTTTGGAAAAGATTTAATTCTAAGTGGAGTTCAGGAGTCTTGAAGTATAAAAGTACACACAAGTCTTCACATTCTAATGATCATATGGAAAGTCCAAAGACTTTCTCTTACCAACTGATATTTTAGCAGGGAAAACCCCTTCAATGGGATGGAGAAAATTTGGGGATACAAAAATCAATGTGAACCCAATCATATCCTCAGACTATTATTTGTTTCATGAAATTTTTATGCTTAATAAATGCTTCAGTAGATAGAAAATTCTTGAATAAATCATGGTGAACTAGTATGAAGATAATTTTTTACTATTTTGAAAACTATATAGCAGCCTAAAACAATGCTATGTAAAAAAAATAGTTCTCAAAACTCTGTTCCACAGTATGATGTGATCCCAACTCTACAAAAGTTTTTATATCAACATGCCTCTGGTACACTTATTGGGGTAGTGATCTTGCTGGTTAGTTTTAATTCTTTGAACATACTTTTCTGCATCATGAACATTTTCAACAATTAACTTTACGAACATTTTTTGGGTTTTGCTTTTAGGAATGATTGATGAGTCTGGTGGGGGGAAGGGGTTAGCAATGATTCACTGGTGACCCTTTAAGCAGATTGTTTTAAGGGGCCAGTCTATTGGCTAACTGATAGGCTGCAAAGCATCAGTGAAATCACATGAGGTCCCCAGTAATCAGGCAGGCTCCTGGGATGCAGAGCCAATAGGAAATAGTAAGATTTGGAAAATTCATGCAGTTAACCGTTCAAGTCAAAGAAACAAGAAATGTTTTGGAAGCATTTTCTATGTTTATTTGAAGCCTAAAGATTGGTGATTTTCCAGGGGTTGGAAGGTAGGAGTTCCTGAGAATAGACTTGGAATGCATGGTGAGTGGTACCCAATGATACAACTTTCCTTGTGAAATAATACAGAAATGTTCTAGAAAACTAAAGTTTTAGTACTTAAAAATTGCATCAATATATGCTTCATAGTTCTGTAGAAAGATAAGAAAAATTACTAAAGAAATAATCATCATTACTTATATCTGGATAACACTCTACAATCTTATGAAACATTTTTCTTATAAATCATAATTCAGTACTCTAAACAATTGGAGCAAAGGAAACTACTAGATGAGCTGGGAGTGGTAGCTCACGCTTGTAATCCTTGCTCTCTGGGAGGCGGAGGCAGGTGGATAACTTGAGCTCAGGAGTTTGAGACCAACCTGAGCAAGAGTGAGACCCTGTCTCTACAAAAAATAGAAAAAAATGACTTGAGCATTGTGATGGGCACCTGTAGCCACTGCTACTTGGGAGGCTGAAACAAGAGGAACTCTTGAGCCCAAGAGTTTGAGGTTTCTGTAAGCTATATTGCCAAGCGGTGACAGAGTGAGACTTTGTCTCCAAAAAAAAAAAAAAAGTAAAAGTTTTTTTTGTGTGCAGTCTTTACATTTCTCTAATATAAGATCATATTGTACACAAACAAGGGTAATTTCACTTCTTTATTTTCTAATTTGGATGCCCTTTATTTCTTTCTCTTGCCTCCTTACTCTAGCTAGAATTTCTAGTACTGTGGTGAATAACAATGGTGAAAGCGAGCATCATTGTCTTGTTCCATATTTTAGAGGAAAGGCTTTCAGTTTTTTCCCATTCAGTATGATACTAGTGTGGGACTATCATATATAGTTTTTGCCATGTTGACCTATACCCTCTATACAAGATTGTTTAAAGAGCTTTTGTTATGAAAGGGTGTTGAATTTTATTGAATGTTTTTTGAGCATCAATTGATATGATCATATGGTTTTTGTCTTTCATTCTGTTAATATCATGTATCACTTTGACTGATTTGCATGTGTTGAACCATCCTTGCATTCCTAGGATGAATCCTACTTGATCAAAATGTATTAGTGTATTGTTGAATTTTGTTTGCTAATATTTTGTTAAGGATTTTTGGATCTATATTCATCAAAAATATTGGCCTACGGTTTGCTTTTTTGTTGTGTCTTTGTCTTGTTTTGGTATCAGGGTTTTATTGTCATAATAGAATGCTTTGGGGAGTATTTCCTCCTCATTGATTTTTTGGAATAGTTTGAATAGGCTTGGTACCATTACTTCTTTAGAAGTTGGTAATTGGTGGGACCACACCTATGGTGCATCTTAGAAGGATACAGGCGAACCTTACTAAATGCAGAATACAGATCTCTTCATACAATAACTAAGAAAATGCCATGAAGGCTATGTTAAACAGTTTGATGAACACATTTCAGATTATATATGAAACCAGCACATTGTACCCCTTCATTGCACTAATGTATGCAGCTATGATTTAAGAAAAAAAAGAAAAAAAGAAAGAACCAAGACAATAAAAAGAAAAAAAAAGAAGTTTGGTAGAATTCAGCAGTAAAGCTATCAGGCTTTTCATTGATGGAAGTCTTTTTATTATTACTTCTATATCATTACTTGCTATTGGTCTATTCAAATTTTGGATTTCTTCCTGATTCAATCTTAGTAGTTTGTATGTGTTTAGGAATTTATCCATTTCTTCTAAGATTTCTGATTTATTTCCATATAGTTGCTCATATTAGTCTCTAATTATCCTTTGAATGTCTGTGGTAATGGTTGAAATGTTTCCTTTTTTATTTCTGATTTTATTTTAGTATTCTCTCTTTTTTCCTTAGTTAATCTAACTAAATGTTTGCCAATTTTGTTTATCTTTTTAAAAAAGTATCTTTTCATTCTGTTACTATTTTGTATTTTTTTTAATTTCCTTTATTTCCTCCCTGATATTTATTATTTCTTTTTTCTACTGATCTGGGGTTTGATTTGCTCTTCTTTTTCTAGTTCTTTAGGATGCAACGTTCAGTTTTTTTTTCTTTTTTTGAAAGTTTTTTACTTTCTTGATGTAGGCACTTATTGCTGTAAACTTTCCTTTTAGTACCATTGTTGTTGTATCCCATCAGTTTTGGTACATGTGTTATAATTTTTATGTTTCAAAAATATTTTAATCTCTGTCTCAATCTCTTAATTGTCAAAATTGACCCACTGTTCCCTCAGGATCATATTGTTTAATGTCCATGTGTTTTCATAATTTCTAAAGTTCTTGTTATTGATTTCTAGATATATTCTAGTCAGAGAAAACACTTCAGACGGTGTCAATTTTTAAAACTTTTTAAGAACTGTTTTGTGGCCTAATATATGGCCTATTCTTGAGAATGATCCATGTGTTAAGAAAAGAGTGTGTGTTTGCAACTGTTGGATGAAAAATTCAGTAAATATCTATGAGGTCCATGTGGCCAATAGGGCAGATTAAATCTATTATTTCTTTGTTGATTTTCTGGCTGGATGATCTGTTCAAAAAATGAAAGTGGAGTGTTGAGGTCTCCACCTATTCTTGCCTGTACTGGGGTCTCTCCCCCTCTTTAGCTCTGATAACATTTGCTTTATATATGTAGGTACTCCAGTGTTGGGTACCTGTATTTTTAGAATTCTTATATCCTCTTGTGGATTTGACCCCTATATTGTTCTAGAATGATATTTTTGCCTTTTCTTTTTTTACAATTTTTGTCTTGAAATCTTTTTTACTTTATAGAAGTAGAGCTATTCCTACTTCTTTTGATTTCCATTTGCATGGACTATATTTTTCCATTCATTTATCTTCAATGTATTTTGCATTTATGGGTGAAGTCAATTTATTGTGACAACAAATAGTTGGGTGTTGTGTGACCAGAGATTCGAGGGGCTATAGCTTTGCCTCAGGTGTAGATTCGCACTTTAATGTTAAGAAGGGTGCAAGAAGTAGGCTACAAGCTCTGTTGTGGCATGTAGCGAATTAACTATTTCTGACTACCTTATATACTTTTTTAGTCATGTGCACACTTAATCTATGATTTACAATATTCATTATTTGACTTTAAACTTAAGTGGCAGATATCCTGTCCCGGAAAATAGCACAATACTCTTTTACTTTTAGGTCTTCAAAAATCCACATAAAAATAAGAGAGACAGAGCTATAGGAGAACTATTTCCTCATGTACTGAACAAGTTAAACTTAAATGGGTCTATGACTTTGTTTCTCCACAGTGCTAAGATCTTTAGGCATTTGACAAAATGTCAGAACATTTTGTCAACTTCTAGACCATACCTCCAGGCAAGAACCTTGGAGACAATGGCTGCAAAAGCTTCAAAGTATCTGTTCCCAGATGACCAGAAAACAGTCTTTGTGTTTGCCTCAGGGCTGCCCAAATCTATTGCTTTTTCTGTGAAGGTAAAAACCAATTTAACCCATGAGTGGCTTACTCGAATGAGACGTACATAAGACATACATGTGGGGATTTCTAACCCCACAGTTGGGTCTCATAATTTTATCCATTCAGCCACTCTATGTCTTTCTATGGGAGAGTTTAGTCCATTCATGTTCGACGTTATTAGTGATAGGTACAGACTTGCTACTATTGTGTTTTTTTTTAATTCTAATTGTTTTGTGGCTGTCCTTCCTTCCTTCCTTCCCCACTTCCTTTCTTTCTTCCTTCCTGTTTTTCTTTGTGTAAAAGTGATTTTCTCTTGTAGTGTGTTTCAATTTCTTGCTTTTCACTTTTTGTGTATCTGTTGTAGGCTTTTTGATTTGAGATTACTATGAAGCTTGTAAAATTATCTTATAATAAATTATTTTACACAAATGACAACTTAACTTTGCTTATAAAAACAAAGAACAAGCAAAGAGAAAGTTAAAAGAAGCTCTATACTTTAACTCTATCTCGTTTGTATTTTGACGTTTTGTATTTCCATTTATATCTTTTTATACTATTGGTTAAGAAGTTGTTGTAGTTATTAATGTTAATGGGTTTGTCTTTTAGTCTTCCCACTCAAGATCTGTGTGGCTTATACACCACAATTACAATGATAGGGTATTCAGTATTTCTGTATTTATTGCTATCAGTGAATTTTGTACCCTCAGAAAATTTCTCACTGTTCATTGATGTCCTTTCCTTTCAGATTAAAGAACTTTTTTAGCTTCTCTTTTAGGGCAAGTCTGGTATTGATGAACTCCCTCAGCTTTTGTTTGTCTTGGGAAATATTCTTCATGTTGAAGGGCTATTTTTAAATAAGATAATATTCTAGGTTTAGGGTTTTTTTTTTCCTTCAGCACTTTGAATATGTCATGCCACCCTCTCTTTACCTACAATGTTTCCAGATGTATTGGAACTCTTTTATATGATATTTTTTTCTTTTATCTCACTTCCTTTGGGACTTTTTAAAAAAATCTGTGAGCTTCTGAAGCTTAATTATTAAATCTCTTGAGGTAATCTTATTTGGTTTAAATCTGATTGGTGTTGTATGTCCTTGTTGTTCCTGAATATTGATATTTTTCTCTAGGTTTGGAATGTTCTCTGTTGTTATTTCTTTGAATAAACTTTCACCCCAGTCTCTCTCTATCATCTATTTAAGGCCAGTACCTCTTAGGTTTGCCCTTTTTGAGACTATTTTCTAGATCTTGTAGGCATTTTGCATTCTTTTTTTTTTCTTTTCTAACTGTATTTTCATACAGCCTTTCCTCAAGCTTAGTAATTCTTTCTTCTGCTTAATCAATTTCACTGCTGAGAGACTCTGATATACTTTTTACTTTGTTGATTGAATTTTTCAGCTCCAGATTTTTTCTTTACCTTTTTTTTTGTTGTTGTTGTTGTTATTTCAAGCTGTTTGTTAAATTTCTATAATAGGCTTATGAATTTCTTCTTTGTGTTATCTTAAAATTCACTGAGCTTATTAATAACCACTATTTTGAATTATCTTATGAAAGATCACATATCTTCATTCCTCTGGGATTGGTTACTGGTACCTTAATTAGTTTGTTTGGTGAGATCATGTTTTCCTGGATGTTCTTAATTCATACGTATGTTGATCAATGTCTTGGCATTGAAGAGTTAAGTATTTACTATAATCTTTACAGTTTGGGCTTATTTGTCATCCTTCTTGAGAAGACTTTTTAGGTATTAAAAAGGAATTGATTGATCAATCTAAGTCCTTGATCACTATAGCCATATCAGAACTAATGGCACCCTAAGCCCAGTAATGCTGCAGCTCTTGCAATCTCCTGATGGTACTACATCGGTTAACTTGGGTAAAATATAAGAGAATTTCCTGGATATCAGGTAAACTGTCTCAGACTTTTCCCTCACTTTTCCCTATACAGAAGAAGTTCACTTTACTTGCTGAGTTGCCTAGAATAGGGAGAGGAGCAATATGAGCACTCCCTAGTGGCTACCACAACTGGGACTATTCCTAGTCCCACCTGGAGCCAGCCTAGTCTCACCTAAGGCCCATGGTAACTGCTGTCTGACTACCTCTGATCTTTATACAAGGCCTTAGTCCTCTTTAGTTAACCAGTGGTGAATTTTGCCAGGACTAGATCCTTCCCCAGGGCCATGGATTTCCTTCTGGCCCAGGGTAGGATGAAAAATCAAGCAATGTCATCCAAGAGCTAAGGTCTGGGATCAGAGGCTTCAGGAGTCTGCTTGGTACTTTATTTTACTGTGATTGAGCTGTACCCAAGTTGTAAGACAAAGTCCTCTGTACTCTTCCCTTTACTTTCCTCAAGAAGAAGAAGGCTCTCCCTTAGCTGAACTGCCAGGAATTGGAAGGTGGTAATACACGGACTTGCTTGGCCTCCACTGCTGTTGTCTCACTAGATCATTTGCACCCCCAGACCACTGGTTCTAAGGCTGGTGCAGCCACAGGAATTGCCCAAGACTCCTGTCTTTGTGAAATGACTGCCTTCCAAATTTATTCCAGGCCCCAGGTTGCTTTTGTCAGTCAATGGTGAAGTTAGCTGATTTCTACCACTAAGGCAAAGGATTCCTTTCTGGCCATGCCTGGTCTAAATTCTCTCCATATGAGTGCTGAGATTTTTCCCTGTGTTATGTTGTATTGCCCTGTGACAGGACTGCCCTGAATTCCAATGCAAAGGCTCATAATTACTTTGCTCAACCCCCCTCCAAGCACATAGACTCTCTCCCCCACAAATCCGTCTTTCCTACCCTCCTCAGCGCCTCTTTTCTTGATATAATGTTAAAACCAGGTACTGTGATTGATTGCTCACTTGATTTTTAAAGGTGTTTTCTTATGTGGATAGTTGTTTGATTTGCTGTTCCTGTGAGGGGATAATGGCTCCATTATTCATCCATTTTGTTTGGCCTCATCTTGACGCACTTGCCTCCTCTTCCTTTCTTAAAACCTCTGCTCTTCTCTGTGGTACACACTGAATTGTTACCACATACAGAAAGAACTTCGCCGTGATGCTCTGCAACCTGTAGCCATTCCCTGTCCTCTTCACAGGCTCGACACAGTTGGACATGGTCAACATGTGCAACCTCCACTGCCTCACCTTTGCACATACTTCAACTCATCAAGTTAGGATTTTTGTCACCACGAATACATAAAAATATCTCTCCCCCAAGTCACTAAAGATCTCCTATCAAGCAGATATTTAGGTCTAAGCTATTAGATTTCTTTAGTTTTTAGACATAGTTTATTTTTCCTGCCTAGGGAAATATTCTGCTCCCGTAAGTATGTCACGTTCTTTCTAGTTATGCTCCTACCTCTAATATTATTTTTACTTTGCTTTAAACAAGCACTTTCTCTTTACTCTGTCACCACAAAAAGCCACACATATTGTGTGTTGTCTTTCTACTCAATTGTGATATACCAATGCCTGGAAATGTGCAATGTACAACCTGCTCAACTATACAGAGCAGCTTAGTAACCACTTTGTATGTTAATATTCTTGATAATTCTATTTCAGTACAGTCACTAGGCATGCTCACACTAGGAAAATTCATCTGATGCAATAATTTTAATGATGATGGATATGATGATGACTCCTAAATAGACCTGCCCAACCTGGGCTTCTTTTCTTGTGCAACAGGCTTGTATTTTTATTGGCATTCTGGATATTTCCCTTTGGGCATAACACAAGCATCTCATATTCAGTATTACTTAAAGTTAACTCAGTATCTTGATTACCCATCAAACCAGATGTTCTTCTATATGCCTTACAAAGAATATCTGGTTAATGGGTCTACGATCTACCTGATAACCCAAGTCAGAAATACAAGAGACATCTTTTTTAATATTCTCTTGCTTGCACTCACCAAATCTGATTAACACCACTTTCTGGAAAATGAATATATCTTTCCTTTTCCTTCCCCACCTCCACTTTTCCAGATGTTCCCAGCTCTTGCAGAAGGTTCCACTTTCATCTCTCCACCTGCAATCCATCTCCTACACCATACCCAAAATTGTCTTAATAAAACACAAATTTGATCTTGCCACTCCCCCACATTATCTTGAAAATTACATTCAATCTTTGACACACATTGCCCTCCACAATGTGCCCTCTTGCTGATGCTCTGGTTTTATATCATGCCAGTTTCCACCTATACCAGCTACTCCAACCAACTACTTCAACTGTCACCACTGCAGACCACTTATATCATGCCAGTTTCTACCTATACCAGCTACTCCAACTGTCACCACTGCAGACCAAACCAGGCTTCCGGTACAGTTCCATGTTTTGTACATGCCTGCCCTATAATTGGTCATGTCTTCCAGACTCCTCAAAATCAAGTTTTCTGTAAACCCACCACTCAACTCAGCCACTCTCTCTTCTGTGCCGCCATAGAAATATGAACATAACTCTATGCTTGTCTTTATCCCACTGCCTTGTAATTTCTTGTTTCCACAATGGTCTAAGTGTGCAATTGCTTGCCAAGGGCCAAGCTCATGTCTCATTCAAACTTGCATCCTCTGTGCCTGGCCCAATGCCTGACATACAGTATATGCTCCATAAATATGTGCTGATGAGTGATGAAAAGCTACATGAGTCACCATCTAAATAAGACAAGGAATGGAAACATTTTATATGTTTGGAATTAGTGGTTCTAAGTCTTCCCCCAGGGGATGCCTAATTCACCCACATGGAAGAAAGATCTTTCACTAAAACTCTTTCAACATTGTCCCCTTTGCTCATATTGCAGCTTGTGTGAACAAAGAACAAACTAACTACAGCCAATAGATGACTCCTGTAATATTTCTAAGTTGTAAACATGAGATGACGGGGCACCCAAGCATGAAAGAAAGTTGCCAGGCCAGGGTTAATTATGGTGCAGATAGAAATAAGTGCTGGGGATGGGTAAGTTAGAATGAGTCCAGGTAATTAAATGGCATTAAGAGGAGGCAGGGCAGGGTTCACAGTGGGTAAAAGCTGTAATTTGGAAACAAAGAATTCTGCTAATGGATCAAGTGGAGGCCCAAAAAGTTACTGCTGAGGATACAGTGGTAAGGCACCTGCCCTTCAGAGCCAAAGGTAAAGGCCAGGCAAAAATTGGCTGAAATTTTTATTCTAATAAAATTATAAGAAAAAAGAGGAGGAACAAACATTTTCTAAGTTGTCTTGATGTATATTTATGCTTATAAGCATCACAATATCCTAGGAGTTATTTTCCCGAATTTTACTGATTAGAGAAACTGAGGCCCAAAGAGCTGAAGCTTCTTTTCCAAAGTTACAGAGTCACTAAGTTGTGGAACCAGAATATGAATCCACAAGTTCTAGCTTTAAGCAGTGGGCTCTCCATGCTATACTACCTCCTAGAAATGAAATTTGGGGCCAAATCATCATATTTTTAAAAAATCTTTTATTATATCACCAAATTGCCCAAGGAAAGAGTTGTTACAACTCATCTCCAGGAGCCAAGTATAAGACTGAACATTTTCTCAGACCCATGCCAACCATGAGCATTATCATCTGTTTTACCCTTGCCCATCAGCTATGGAAATTCTCTACTCTCAGAATTCAATTAGTAGTGAAACATCATTTTTTATATTTATTTTTATTTTTACAATTTTGTTAGTCATGTTATTTGTTCTTTTTTTCCATTGGCATCCATTTTTATTATGAATTTAAAGCAACTATATATTTTAAGTTTACCTTTTGACTTATATATATTACAAACATTTTATGATTTTGTTTTTTAATTAGGTTTATAGTGGTTTTTACCATACAAAAATTCTGAGTTTTTCCTAGTTAAATCTATCTGCTTGGAATTTTAACTACAAAACTATATTGTTTTATACATAACTTTCATTACTGTTAATTGCTTCATTACTATTCCTCATTATAATGTATCACTATATCATAAAATATTTTACACATGTAGAAAAGCACTGACTATGGTATCATTCAAATTTCACAAATGTAACTTTTGGTTGCAAATATTTTCAGCTCATTTTTAAAATAATAATAATATAATTACCTCAGTTCTTCCCATTCTCCCCCTCTTCAACTCTCCACTTACTTATTCTTCTAAATTTCCAAGAGTTTTAACACTTGCATACAGGTCTACAATCCAACTCATTGTAAGTTAATTTTTGCATTTAGTGTAAGGGTATAGGTTATTTTTTTTTTCCCAAACAGGTATCCAATTGTTCCCAGCAACACTCATTGAAGAGAACATATTTTCCCTATGGAAATATCTTAGCAACTTTATAGAAAAGCAATTAAAAATACAAGCAAGGGTCTATTTCTTAGTTCTCTATTCCTGTTGCATAAATCATATGTCTCTCTTTACAACATACCACATTGTCTTAATTCCCATAGCTTTATAGGAAGTCTAAAAATCAGACAATGTTTGTTCTCCAACTTTTTTCTCTTTTTGAAAATTGTTTTAGATATTCTAGATCTTTTGCCTATTTATATAAATTTTTAATCACCTTCTCTAATTTCTTTAGGAATAAAAATCTTGCTAATTATTTGCTATTTCATTGAATCTGTAGATTACTTTGGGTAAAACTTGCATCTTAACAATGTTGAATCTTTGAACTTATGAATGTGATATGTATCTCTCCATTTATAAATAATGTTTAGCAAGTTTTGGACATCATTTATTAAATTTATTCCTAATTTTATGGTATTATAAATGGCATGTTTTATCTCATTTCCTAAATGTTTATTACTACTACATGGAAATTCTATTGGGTTTTCTATAGCTACCTTATACCTTGCAACTTAATTAAACTCATATATTAGTTCTACTGGCTCTTTTGGTAGATTACATATGCTCATGTTGTTTATAAATAATAGCATTTTGTTTTTTTCTTGTCCATTGTTTATTTTTTTTTCTCGCTTTACTCCACTGGCTAAGCTGTCTAGTAAAATGATAAATAGAAATGCGGAACCAGAAATCCTTAACTTATTCCTGATTTTAGGTACAAAGCACTGAACTTTTCATCACTGAGTATGATGTTTTACTACATTTTTTGGTCTTAATCAGGTTGAGAAATTTTCCTTCTAAACATCATCATTTATTGAGCATTTTTTAAAAAATCATGAATGAGTGTTAAATTCTGTCAAATGTTTTTCTGCAACTTTCAAAGTGACCATATTTTTTTTCTTCTTTATTCTATTAATATAGTGAATTATATTAATTGATTTTCAAATAGAAAAGCAATATTGGTTTCCTGTGATGGATTCCCCACCCTAACCATGAGCATATCTTATCCTCCATATATTCTGTTAAACTTGATTTACTAATGTCTTTTTAAGAATCTTTGTGTCTATGTTCATGAGAAATACTAGTTCGTAGTTCTGCCTTTCATGAAATTTTACCTGGTTATAGTAATAGAGTAATAGCAGCCTCATAAAATAAGTTGAAAAACACCTTCCACTCCTTTATTTTTGAAGGAATTTTATGAAAGTAGTTATATTTCCTTCTTTAAATATTCAATAGGAGCCATGTGGGACTGGAATTTTCGAAAAGGAAAAATCTTAAATCATAATTTCAATGTCTTTGATTGATATACAGCTACTCAAGTTTTACATTTTTATTTTGGTAATCTGTGTTTCACAGATTTCTATTTTAATAACTTATATTTTTCAAGGAATGCATTCTTTTAATCTAGGTTGTCAAATTTACTGCCATAAAGTTAATTTTTCTTATCCTTTTAATAGCTATTAGTTCTACAGTGATGTCCCCACTTTCATTGCTAGAATTAGTAACTTTTATCTTCTCTCATTCTTGACCAGTCCAGCTATAAAGTATTATGCATTCTGCATTGTTATTTTAATCTTCCATACATAGCAATTAAGTCAAGATGGTTGATAATGTTGTTCTTATCTTCTGTCTTGGCTTACAGTTTTCTTTCAGTTGTTGAGAGAAAAGTATTAGAATCTCCAACCTTAACTAGCATGGACTTGTTTGTTTCTCCCACTAACTTTGTCAATTTTTGCTTCAGATACTCTTCTATTACTATGTGGATGCATATCTATAATTGTTATCAGCAGTAGCAACTTCCAGAAATCAACTTCAGACTTTATACTTATATTTCTAAAAATTCTTTTACACATTTATTTTCCTATATTAAACTTTGACTCAAAAAACATAGGACAGTCCCCTGACCAAAACATTACATTTGTAGCTACCAACAATATTTATGTGATCATATTAAAGTAAATACTGAACACTCGTTTAGTGAAAGCTAATGTATATATGCTGCTTAAGAAGAATGCGAAGAGGGAACTCTGACACCTTCAGTATTAGCATTAAAACAAAATCTTCGTCTTTCTTAGAAGGAAGTCAAATTAATAATCTAATGTTGAAAAAGTTAAGAAATAACAACTTAAGTATATTATATACAGATATTAATATAAACACAAGAGGAAACATTTAAAAGAGTTGCAATTGGTTTCTTCTGGAAAGAGGTACATGGGAATCGGGAAGGGTGGGTGAGATGGCCCTCCCATATTATTTGACTCTGAACTATTTATATGCATACTTTGACAAAAATAAATTATGTAATTTAATTTTTTTTTTTTTTAGACTCTCGCTCCATTGCCCAGGCTGGAGTGCAATGGCATAATCACAGTTCACTGCAATTTCAGATTCCTGAGTTTAGTTGATTCTCCTGCCTCAGTCTCCCCAGTAGCTAGGACTACAGGCATATGCCATGACATCTGCTAATTTTTTAATTCTTTGGAGGATGCAAGGTCTCTCCATGTTGCTTAGGCTGGTCTCAAACTCCTAGGCTCATGAAATCCTCCTGCCTCAGGTTTCCAAAGTGCTAGGACTACAAGCATGAGCCACCATGCCTGGCCTAAATGTAATTTAAATGTAACTCAAAGTATGATTCCATTTGTGTTGAATATATATATATATACACACCACATCCTGGGAATATTCAATGGAATAAAAGAATCAGTGAGTAGTTGACGGGTCGTGGGTTCATAATTCAACTCGAACCCTAAAATATAGAAGAAGGTTACAGGAGATTTCAGTTAGCAGTATTACCAGTTTGTAAGTGTTTTCTAGAAAAGATACTACATATATGCCCACGACAATTCACAGGCCTGAGCTCTAAGCGAGATTTCCAGTCCCAAGACTGATTCAATTCTTAGACTAACATTTGCCTTTCCCCAACATCCATTTTCATTTCTGTAACACTGAGGAACTTTCTGGCCTACAATTGCTTGATTTCCAACATGAGCTAATATGGTTTCTCCTGAGAAATCTATTGCAATGAATTATATTAAATAGTAAATATCTTTTAAGAATCCAGAAAATCTTCGACAAGTTTGTCTAAATAAATTAGAAGCAACAACTTAAAAATACCACAACTTAAAGGTTTTAAAAACTTCCCTAAGTACACTGTGGAATAATGATAAGGTGATTTTAGTATTTTCCAGAATACCTTAAATTTTTTCTCAGACTAATTTTTCACTCAGATGAAATTCAAGAAATTGTCTACAAAACTTCCAGTGACTTTCGGGCATAAAAAGTCTTATTTCAGATAATTAAAACGGCCAGTTCTCTGTAATAATAGTGAATTCAATCTGGAGTTAAATTAAATTCACTCTTTGCACAAGCTCAAGACTATTAAAGATCAAGACCTGAAGTCAAGAAAGTTAAATGTTGTTGGAATACTTATTCTTTTCTGATTTTATTCTTTCTTTCTCATCACATCAATTTATGACCTCTGTAGCACTAGAGTAGAAGCAAAAAAGGAGCAAAATTTTTTTACAGTGGTTAAATTTGTTTCATGCTCTGGGATCCGTGCAGGTGTCTGAACCTGGATTTTTCATGGGGGCTTTGCATAGTTTGAGAGATCCCACTTCCTTTATCTCTGAAAACCTACTATTTCGTGAAGTAGGTGCTACATTCTCCTGAACTGGTCAGTATCTCCTTCTTACTCCTTAGGCATCTGGCTCAAAGGGAATTTTCCTTAAGTTCTCTTTTACCTTCCAGTTGTTACTCATGAAAATCTCAAGAAAATCTACACTGGCTCTCCATTGCAGGTGTTCCTCAAAGGGGAAACATCTGCTCAATCTGAGCGCCTTCAAACACTTTGAGAGCCACTTGTCCCAAGAAGCCACTGCTCTTTTACCCTTCCATGTCACTGACTTGCTGGCCCAAACCTCAACATACATCCTTTCCAGAAGGGTCTTGGCAACAATCCACTGTAGTGGACACATAAGACTCTCTGTATTTGGACCTGCTGGAGCCATGCTGGCTTGATTTAAGAAGAAAGTGGAGGTGTGGGGGAGGAATCAGAAGACACTAATATTTCTTTCAAATTGTTTTATACCCTTGATGTGGGGGACAGATATTAGAGACACAAAACCAAATAATGGTTGCCACCTGATAAATTCCCCCATCATAATAGGGGGTAAACATAAGGATGTGGCTCCCTTCAAGAAAGGACTTATAGCCCAGGTTGCTGGGGTGCTATCAGCAAACAGTCTTTAATAGTCCATCAGGGAATTGATTCAGCCATACAAAGCTGTCTCACCAAAGGTCACCCCTCTCTGGGGATGGGCAACCTCCAGTGACTAATGGAGGCAAAAGTATCAAGGACCAGCCATTCTGGCACAATGCGGAATAAGTTTGACCATTCAGATCCAGA
The DNA here is from genome assembly GCA_963573935.1 of Arctocebus calabarensis. Taxonomy (NCBI): domain Eukaryota; kingdom Metazoa; phylum Chordata; class Mammalia; order Primates; family Lorisidae; genus Arctocebus; species Arctocebus calabarensis. Next base: position 15,106 of record CAUYON010124829.1, read on the forward strand.
GTTTGCCTGTAGGATTGGCTGAGACTGTTGGACCTACGTCACAGCTCAATTCATTTTTTACCTGATCCTGTTGTAGCTTTCTCCCTTCGCAGATATCAATGTCAGGGGAAGTATTTAATTGTCTTTTTTTATGACCCAAAGTCTCAAGCTGTCACCCTGGGTAGAGTGCCGTGGCATCACAGCTCACAGCAACCTCAAACTCTTGGGCTTCAGCAATTTTCTTGCCCCAGCCTCCCAAGTAGCTGGGACTACAGGCACCCACCACAGCCATCCCTTTTTGTGGTATTTATTTACTCTGCTTTTGCAATGCATGTCTCACAGTCTTTTACAGTTATCTCAAGTACCAGACTGTGATTTATCAAAGGCAAGAATTATCTCTTATTTATATTTGCACTCTCAAAACATATATGCGAAAAAACAATATAAATCAGAATTGGAAGTACTTAGAAATTAAGAAAGAGAACTCAAAAAAGAAAAAAAATCTTATCAGAAATGAAGATTAAGCCAGAAAGATCAAGAACAAGCAAAGATAGAAGTCATTGCTTAAGAAAAACAAAGGTTAAAGAGGAAGAAAAAAAAATTAAAACAAATCCAGGCCAGGCATGGTGGCTCATGCCTGTAATTCTAACACTCTGGGAGGCTGAGGCAGGTGGATTGCTTGAGCTCAGGAGTTCAAGAACATCCTGAGGAAGAATGAGACCCTGTCTCTACTAAAAATAGAAAAACTAGCCAGGCATTGTGGCACATGCCCTATATTCCCAGCTACTAAGGAGGCTGAGACAAGAGGATTGTTTGAGCCCAAGAGTTTAAGGTTGCTGTGAGTTATGATGCCACAACAGTCTACCAGGGGTAACAAATTGAGACTCTATCTCAAAAATAAATTAATTAATTAAAATTTTTTAAAAATGAAACAAATACAAAAAGAGAAAACAAGGACTTTTAATGATAAATATTGAATATAGGCAAAGAAGATTCAACAGATAGGTAATAGGAGTTCCTGAAAAAAAAAAATCCAGATAAAAGAGCAAATAACGAAAAGTATAAATCAAGGAAAATCTCATAAACTTAAATAAGCTGTTTGAACTATATACAAAAGAGCAAATCACACACTTGAGAATACTGACTCAGAGTGACCAAGGCCAGGAGAGTCTAGAAAAACAACTGAAGAAGACAAAAAATCCTGTGGTAGTTAGGCCAAAAAAGCAAGAGACTAACTAACAAGGGAAAAATTAGAGTAATATCAGACTTTTCAAGAGTAATGTTTATTCCAGAAGAAAAGGAAATAACATACTTAGAATACTACAGGAAAAAAATGTGAATTAAGGATTTGTATACCTTCGAAACTCTCTATCAAATAAAAAATGCACATACAAACTGCTACCAACATTTACATATGCAGGGAAAACGGTCCCAAGAACCCTGTGAAAAACTAATGAGTTTCAGAAATCCAAATGACTTAGATACTGACATGGGATTGGTGGTGAATATTAAATAAATAGTTCTTATAGAACTAAGTCTAAGTTTATCTTTGATATACATTCATATACAGAAGAAAATAATTTTATCTCTGTCCACCAAAGACACCTAAATATAGGATAATGACTAACTAAGGAGCAGTTGTTAGTTAGTTCTCCCTAACAGTCAAATTTCATCTTAAAATAACATTTCCCACTAAAGAAACCAGAACTTCTTGACTGATTTCACTTTGGAGCAAGAAGTGTTTAAGACAAAGCTGAAACATATTTTCATACCAGATAGTGAGGGAGCTACTGAACACTATTAGAGTAAGAAAATATCCACACGATAGAATATTACTCAGCCATAAAAAGAAAAATATACTAATGAATGCTCCAGCATGGATAAACCTTGAAAACATTATGCTAAATGAAAGAAGTCAATCACAAAAGACCACAAATTATATCACTCCATTCACATGCAAGATTGAGAACAAGGGAATCTATAGAGACAGAAAGAATGTTATTGACTTCTTAGGGCTAGAGATGGAAAACGGGAAGTGATAAAGGAGATAGCATTTCTATAGCAGGGGATGAAAATGTTCTAAAATTGATTATGATGATATTCTGCAAATATGCAAAAGACCATTCGATTATACACTTTAAGTGAGTAAATTGTTTATCATGTGAATTACATCTCAATAAAGCTATATTTAAAAGTAAATCCACCAGAATAGACACATAATGTTCCTAAGTAATGATTGCTCATTCTTAAATATGAAAAAAGCCAATAAAACCTAAACATATATATCCAAAGAGTAATGTTACATATATATATATATATTTTTTAATTTGTCTAATTAGCATTCTCAGAAATTTTTGAGAATATATTTATCCATGAAAGAAGCCCAGGATATTATGAAGCAGAAACCATTTAAGAAATGAGTTGGAAAAGGAAGTAAAGTTAGTCCACCAAAAGCAATCACAGAAATAGGAAAAAATGATACGGCGGTTGGGGGAATAAATGACAGAGTAACAATCCAGCAGGTCCAACCTCCTCCTGATGGACATCTCAGAAGAGACAACTCAGAAAAGGGAGAAAAGTGAGCTATCAAATAACAAGAAAAAAGAACTTCTCAGAACTGAAGGTCTTCAGATTAAAAAATACCAACAAGTGCTCATGACAATGATTGAAGAAGGGTCCTTACCTAGGTGCTTGATATGAAACTTCAGAATAATGAGATAAATAAAAGGAGTTTGTAAACACCCATAAATCCGAAAATAAACTTCGGATAAACTTCTTAGCAGCACACTGGATGTTAGAAGGTGATGCCTTCTACAATCACAGCAAATCATTCTCAGTCTTCACAACTACTAAACAAGTATGAGTAAAGGATGAATCATGTAGGGGGGCTACTTGATTCATCAAGTTTATGCTGCCCAGCACCCAAATTCCTTCCTAATAGGATCATGATATTCTTATAGATCTTTACCTCTCCCTCATTATGCAGAGTCTTAGTGGAAGGAAATGCCTGACTGATATCTCCCACAGCCCACTCACCATTGCTAATGCTAAGGGGCTAATCCGCCCTCTTTCTGCTACTTGGTCTATGCCATAGTATGAGCCCACAATCTAGATTCAACCAAAGACTTGTCTCCACGTCATAAAGATAAAGCTTCTTCTCTTCACAATGATGTCAACAAAAGGAAAGCTGTGGCACCCTTTAGTATCCCTTCTAAAGAGACAGTGGTTATATTTCCTAATGTCTACTTTCTTGGTTCCTTCTGTTCCTACTCCTGGTTTTCTGGACAGACATCAACTATCTGACTTCTCAATATTCTTCTAGTTATTCTCTCTTTATTTCCTTCCTTCCTTCTTTCCTTCCATCCTTCTTTCCTTCCTTCCTTCCTTTCTTCCTTCCTTCCTTCCTTCCTTCCTTCCTTCCTTCCTTCCTTCCTTCTTCCTTCCTTCTTTCCTTCCTTTTCTTTAGACAGAGTCTTACTCTGTTGCCCCAGCTATATTGCTATGGCCTCAACCTATCTCACAGCAAACAAACACCTATGTTCAATCCCTTCACCTGCCTCAGTCTCCCAAGTAGCTGCAACTACAGGTGCCTGCCACAAACCCATGTAATTTTTCTATTTTTAAGAAAAAAGAAATGGGGTCTTAATCATTCTCAGGCTGGAAGAACTCATGAACTGAGCTCAAGTGATTCTCCCACCTTGGCCTCCTGCAGTGCTAAAGTTACAGGCATGAGGTCCACACCTGGCCCTCTTTTCTCTTAAAGTGCAAAAAGTAAGCTTCTTATGCCTGCAAAAAAGAAATCCTTTTTTTTATTTGTTTTCTTTTTTGAGGCAGAGTCTCACTTTGTTGCCCTCAATAGAGTGCCATCATGTTGTAGCTCACAGCAACCTCAAACTCTTGGGCTCAAGTGATTCTCTTGCCTCAGCCTCCCAAGTAGCTGGGACTACAAGTGCCTACCACAATGCCTGGCTATTTTTTTTAGAGGTGGGGTCTCACTCTTGCTCAGGCTGGTATCAAACTCCTAAGCTCAAGAAAGCCACCCCGCTCAGTCTTCCAGAGTGCTAGGATTATAGGTGTGAGCCAACTCACCCAGCCTAAAAAAAGAACTCTTAAATGATACCAAGATCTCAGAAAGTTTCACTTCTTAGGAATTTGATGGAGGAGTATGCAAATAAAATAAGGAGAAAAACAAAAGAAAAGAGGAAAACAAAAATTAGATTATCCATAATAATCTAAAATCACTTGTATTATATATATGATAAATAGATATAGCTATCCAGATATAGACGTAGATATATCTAATAATTACTATTAATATTGATAGTAGTATTAATTTTCTGAGAAAATTTATCTTTTAGTTTAGATCCACTCTTTCTTTCTCTTTTCTGAAGGAAAAGTGGATCTAATCCCAAATTAAAGAGAAGCCATATCAATGAATGCCTCAGAAATTAAATAGATTATGAGAGACTGTTATGAACAATCATATGCCAACAAACCACATAACCAAGAGGAAATTGATAAATTCCTACACATACACATCCTTCCAAAACTGAATCAAGAATAGAAAGTCTTAACAGATCAATAACAAATAAGGAAATTGAATCCACAATCAAATATCCCAAACAAAGAAAAATCCAGATGTGATGACTTCATGGGTGAATTCCATCAAACTCTCAATGAAGAATTAATACCAACCCTTTTCAAACTCTTCTAAAAAAGAAGACACTTTGAAACTTATTCTGTGATGCCAAAACAAGATATTACAAAAATATAAAACTACAGGCCAATATCTCTCATGAACATAAATGCAAAAATCTTCAATAAAATACTAACAAAATTAAACAACAAAGTATCATACATTATGATCAAGTAAGAATTATTCCTGAGATGCAAGGATGGTTCAACATATACAAATAAATTAATGTGATAATTCACAGTAGAAAAATGAAAGAAATATATATATATAAATTTATCAATAGACCCATAAAAAACATTTGAAAAAGTGTAACATCCACTTGTATATAAAAATCTAAACAAAATATACGGAGAAGGAACTTAACTTTACAACAACAAAGGAAATGTGAAAAGCCACAGCTACCATTATAGACAATAGGGAAAACCTAAAAGCTTTCCCTCTGAGATCCAGTAAAAGCGAAGAAGGTTCAACGTCACCATTTCATTTCAGTATAGTACTGGCAGTCTTCACCAGAGCAATTAGACAAGAAAAGAAAGAAAAGGCATCCAAACAGAAAAGAAGTAGTAAAATTATCTCTATTTGAAGAAGACAAAATCACATACATAAAAAACCTGAAATACTCAACAACCACAAAAAAAACCTACCAGAGCAAATTTAATAGCATTGCCAGATATAAATCAACCTACAAAAATCAGATGCCCTTCTATATACAAGCAATGGACTGGGTCTCAGGAAAGGCAATCAGAAAATAATACCATTCATAATGGCAACAAAGGGAATAGACTGAACCATGGATGTGAAAGATCTGTGCACTGAAAACTTTAACACATTGATGAAATAAATTAAAGAATACAGGGATAAATGAAAAGACATTTCATTATGTTTTTGATATGTTCATGGATTGGAAGAATTAATGTTATTAAAATGTCTATATTATACAAAGGTATCTAACGATAAAAAAAAAAACCCCAAAAAACAAACAAAAAAATATACAAAGTTATCTACATAGTCAATGCAATCCCTATCAAAATCCCAATGGTGTTCTTTATAGAAATAGATAAAATTAATATGGGATCTCAAAAGACCCAGAATAGACAAAAAAACAATATTGAGCAAAACAAAGCAAAGCTGGAGGCATTTCAAAATACGTTACAAAGCAACAGTAATCAAAACTGTATGGTACAAGCATGAAAACAGACATATAGACCAATGTAACAGTATTGACAGCCCAGAAAACAACCACATATCTTTGACAGTGGTGCCAAGAACTTACAATAGGGAAGGGAAAATCGCTTCAATAAATAGTGCTGGGAAACATAATATCCACATGCAGAAGGATGAGATTGGATCCTTATGTCACACTGTATACAAATTTCCACTCAGAATAGATTAAAGTCTTAACTTGAAACCACAAAACTACTATAAGAAAACCTAGGGAAAATTTTCTTAGCAATGGTCCTTGCAATAATTTATTTATTTATTTATTTTACCATTGAAACTGTTTTAATGTTATTGCAATTCCAAAATGCAACAATCATCAGCTTGTAAAAGACCCAAATTTAAAAATTTATTTTAATTATTCCTTCATACCTATTTTACAAAATGAAGTCAAAAGACATTTAAATCCTGACATTTAAATCCTCCTTGTCCTAGTTGTGCTATGTTCCTAACTTGTTTCCTATCACTATAGGGTATGCTGTAATTCCCATCAGATGCTATATAAGAAAAAATAAAATAAAATAGTAACCTCTGCTTCAATGCACAGTTTCCAGAATCTGCCAGAACTGGGGAACTGGGCAACAAGGCATTCATAAGTCTTCCATGCTTTGTCTATAGGTTGATTCTAAAGTTGAAAACCAATAAAGAGTATTTACAATGTTAGGATCATGAAAACAGTATTTACTGCAGAACCCGGTAGTGTGCGCAGACCCACAGAGAAGGAAATGTAACCCTATGTCACTAAACCTGTGCCTCTCGAATGAGAATGCTTCAAGCATCAAGGTCATATGGGTTCTCTTCTAATTTCTTTTCAGCTTTCTTCACCTTCTCTGGGACATACTCAGCAGCCTGCTCCGCAGCTCCGTCTCCTGACATGTCCCCAGCCATTCAATGGGTGAATCATTTAGTACACTGTAGTAAAGTCATGCCTTGGAACACACCTCAGCAATAAAAGGAACAAAGGTTCCTTTTTGATATATGCAAAAACCTTAGGACAGGAGCACTAGCCATCCACGGAAAGCTAGAAAAGAAAAATTAAACTAAAACCACCCCTAAACCAATAAATTTACCCCCTGCCCAGTGGAGCCAGACAGCCAACACAAATCACCACCGCCCACTCAGATATGAATTAAAATCGTAATAATTTTTTTAGTATAACATCAAAAGCACAGGCAACAAAAACAAAAATAGGCAAATGGAAGTGCATTAAACTCTAAAAGCAAAAGCTCTTGCACAACAAAGGAAGGAATCAACAAAGTGAAAAGCCAACCTATGGAATAGAAGAAAGTAATAATATTTGCAAGCCATATATCTGATAAAGAGTTATTATCCCAAATATATAAGGAATTCATGCAATCCAGCAGCAAAAGTAAGTAAATAAACAAAAATAAATAACCCAACTTAAAAATGGCCAAAGGACCTAAACAGACATTTATTAAAAGAAAACACACAATTGGCCAACAGATGTATGAAAAGGTGCTCAACTTCACTAATCTAGATAAAGCAAATCAAAAACATGAGCTATCGTATCACACCTATTAGGATGGATAGTAACAGAAAGAAGATAAGTGTTACGGGTGTAGAGAAAAGGGAGTCTTGTACTATGTATGCTGTTAGTGGGAATGTAAATTAGTACAGCCATTATAGAAAAGAACATGGAAGTTTCTCAAAAAATTAAGGACCTATCAATCTCATTTCTAGGTATATACTCACAGGAAATAAAATCAGTACCTCAATGAGACACCTGTACTCCCATGCTCATTTTTGTTACACAATAGCCAGCTGAAATGGAATTCAGCTGAAATGTCCACTAAGAGATGAATAAATAAAGAAAATGTGTCTCAGAGGTGGAGGAAAAAAAACAGAAAAAAAAGAAAATGTGTCATACACACATATACACACACAGAAGGAGACGAATAATGTAAACACATTTTAAGAAAGGAAAAGCCTACATTAACATTGTAATACTTAATATATACCAGCAATAACAAAAGATGAATACAAGTCCTGTTGAACATCTTCTATAATTGCAGTAGTCAAATGTGACTTGGATATTACAAATTTAAGGCAGCTTTTTCTTTTCTTAAAATGTGTGTACGTTTTTTGGCACCCTCTGTATATAAAACTTCACTTGTGTGTATATACACATGCACACACAACCTATTGTGTTTGTGGGTACATATATACTATATGTATTATACATACACAAATACACAATGGAATATTATTTAGCCTTTAAAAAGAAAGGAATTCTGGCATTTCCATCAACACAGATGAAGCTAGAGGACGCTATGTTGAGTGGAATAAGCCAGACACAAAAACAAATGCAAAATCAATGCTGGTGTGAATGTGGAGAAACTCAATCCCTCATATGTTGTTGGTGGGAATGTCAAATGGCACAGCCATTCTGGAAGACAACTGAGCAGTTTCTTTAAAAACTAAATGTGGGGTGGCACTTGTGGCTCAGCGAGTACTGTGCCGGCCCCATATGCCAAAGGTGGTGAGTTCAAACCCGGCCTCAGCCGAACTGCAAAACAGAAAAATAGCTGGGCGTTGTGCCAGGCGCCTGTAGTCACAGCTACTTGGGAGGCTGAGGCATGAGAATTGCCTAAGCCCAGGAGTTGGAGGTTGCTATGAGCAGTGTGACGCCCCGGCACTCTACCGAGGGCAATAAAGTGAAACTCTGTCTCTACAAAAAAAAAAAAAAAACTCAATGTGCAACTGCCATATAATCCAGCAATTGTACTCCTTTCATTTGCCTTAGAGAAATGAAATCTTAGTTTTTGTATAAAAACCTGTACTTGAATGTTATAGCAACACTAATCATAACACTCAGAAACTAAAACCTACCCAACCTACGCAGATGTCCTTCAATGGGTGAATCATTTAGTACACTGTAGTAAAGTCATGCCTTAGAACACACCTCAGCAATAAAAGGAACAAAGTTTTGATATATGCAAAAACCTGGATGACTCTCCCCAGAATTATGCTAAAGGAAAAATAAAGCCAATTCTCAATGGTTACCTACTGTACAGTTTCATTTATACAACGTTCTTAATGAAAGTATGAAAGTGGAATAGTGGTTGTCAGGGTGAAGGGGCTGAGGGTGAGAAGGAAGCAGTGTGGCAACACAAGGGATCCCCGTGGTGACATGGTGCTCTGCGTCTTCACCATGTCAATGTCATCATCCTGGCTATGATCCTGGAAGACATTATCTTTGCAAGATGTTACACATACCACCGGCAGATACTAAATGAAGAGTATGTGAAATTGTTTGCATTATTTCTTATGACGGCATGTGAATGTACAATTATCTCAAAATAAAAAGTTTAATAAAAGAAAACAAGCAAAAATACATACCAAAAGAAAACAATCCAAAATACACTGGAAAAGGTATGTGTAAGAAAGTTAAAAACTCATCCATCACCCAAGTAACTGGAAATCAATGCACAACGTCAAAAGTTAATAAGAAAGAGCAGTATAAGCTCATATTGTCAGTGTAATTATCAGTATGAAATCATTGTAGAAATATGAGTAGGCCCCAAATAATATGGATCAAAAGCGGCTGTCTGTGAAGAATGGGCCTGGGGAAGGAGTAAACTGGAGAAGAAGGCAGGTACTTATCATTATAAGCCTCTCAGTACAGTTTTATTAAACAATGCATGTATCTTATCTTAATTTTTAAACTCAGCTAGCTAAGGGCTTTCTTTGAAGTATACAATTACAATGCATGTGAATGTCTTTATGTTACTCCTCATCTTTATCAATAAATGGCTAAATGCAAAGAAGTCCTTAACATAGTTTTCTGGTGTTCCTTTTTCACTGCAAATCAGTTCCCTTGTCAGATCAGAAATAGAAACAAAGGGAAGCGCCCAGCGTGCTTCCCTCCCTAGCATCCTGTTGACGTCTGTTCAACTCACTTGTGATTTTTATTCCCTTGACTACACACAGGAACACTGTCCTCACTCCTTGCTCTCACCCTGTCCTTCCTGATGAGTAGAGATTAAATCTCACAGCCATTAAGTGGCTTTCACCTTTTTGTTCTTCTCCAGGAGAGATCTTTTCTCTTCATTATGAACCTTAGATTTAAAGTGATTTAAATTTAAAATCAAGGCATCATATTCTTCTTAGCAGAGTATCTCAAGAATGGAAGAAAAGGTATCCAATGTACTCAGCCCTACTATGAAGCTAATTTATAGCTGTCGTATGAAGGGTATAACCCAACTATAACACAAGAATATGGGGAAAGGGGCAAGGATAGGCAGGGGAGGGGGGGAGGTTGGGGTGGAGGGAGGGTAATTGGTGGGGCCACACCTAGGGTGCATCTTAGAAGGGTGCAGGCAAACCTTACTAAATGCAGAATACACGTCTTCATATAATAACTGAGAAAATACCAGGAAGGCTATGTTAATCAGTTTGACGAAAATAGTTAAGATTGTATATGAAACCAGCACATTGTACCCCTTGATTGTACTATTGTACACAGCTATGATTTAATAATAAAGACAATAAAAAAAGTGTGGTTGTATGTTTGATTGCATTATTCTTGGGCGAGGCTCCTTAATTTTGTCTAGTTCTTAAATAAAAACATTGTTTAATTTACTACAATACTCCCACTTCTAGAAACCTATCTTAAGGAAAAATCAGACATGTAGAGAAAGATTTATTATTGAGGATGTTTATAACAGCATTATATCTTATAGTGTAAAACTGGAAACAGACCAAATGTCAGACAACTGAGAATTAGTTAATTATATTACATTTTCATAGTGGAATTTATGTCCCGGTTTCAAAGAGTCCTCAAAACATTAATGACATGAAAATATGCTCATGATAAAACGTTAAGTTAAAAAAACTGTATCCATGGTGTGCTTTCATTTATGTTAAAAAATTATCAAAAAAGGTTAAAGGAATAACACAAGAAAATATTGACAATGATTATCTCTGTGTGTTGTGGAATTATGAGTGATTTTTTCTTTAACGTTTCTTATATTTCTCAACTTTATTACAATGAGCATAGGTCACTTCACAAATGAGAAAAAAATACATGAAGACTAGTGGAGATAAAGTGTGATGGCCGTTCTGCAGTGAAATCCCTTTTATTTGGGAAATCAAAGAGGTCTCTTAAATTAAGGAGGGGGCTTTTGAGCATATCTTTGAATCATGGCCACAGTCTTGACCTTCTGAGGGGGCTGAGATAGGGCAAACAAGGGGTTGAGGGTGGTTGAAGATACCAAGAATTGAAGGAGGGAGCTTTATGTACAGTTGAGATGTGGTAGTGACCTAATCTCTCTTCCCAGAAGTCCTGGGACAGGGAGGACTGGCCCACTTTCAGAAAAACAGCAGTCGTGGAGTGTGGGTTGACTCCTAGGGCCTCTTAAGACTCCTGAGATGTGGCTTCTGGTATGCAGTCCAGAGAACCTTCCCATTCTGTAACAGAGAGTTCAATAGGGGGTTACGTTGACTAAGTTATGAAGGGTAGGAGTAATCAAATATTTGGCAGGTGGGGTTTTTGGGAGTGGTTAACCCAAAATTCTGAGAATGGGGTTATACGACTTAGGGAAGAATGGTGAAAATGAAAAAACATATGTAGCACTTTGTGACTTAAATTGTTTTGAAGCCAGATGTCTTGGTGTGAAGGTGTACTGTTTAATCCCTTACACACCCAGAGGAAAACAAAAGCTAGTAACTGATTGATTAATGCCATATGGTATACAATTACGCCATAGAACATTACTAGCATAATTTACTATTTCAGATTAGCTTTAACAAGACAGTAACTTTTAAGAAACTGATTATGCATTTTGACCCATTAATTTATTTTGGAAATAACACTTAAGAAGTTAACTCCAAAGATAAAAGTATAGCTGTTTGTATAAAGTAACTATTTGCATAACAGAGGAAAAATATTAGAAATCCACTTGCATGAAAACTCAAGGGTGCTTAAATATATTAAATACATTATTGTCATGAAAATTATTAATTTAAAGGTCTGATAGTTATATGGACACAATAATAAATTCAGATTAGGAAAAATAGCACAAAACTGGGATGTATAGGTTGATTGTATTTTATTAAAACTATATCTGTACAATATTGGGTCATGATCTTAAGAACAGTGGATGCTATTATATGAGTTTCGGAGGAGTTCATTTCTTTATATGATCTCCCAGCTACTGAGGGACTATAAGCCTAGGAGCTGCATTTCCTAGAAACCCTTTTCAACAGGCTTCCAGGACAGAGTCCACCGATGACAGGCCTCTTTGCATGACTTGGAAGGTGAAAAGAAGCAGAAGACATTATAATAGCAACTGGAAAGTTTGTGGGCTTTGCCAAACAGTAGATGTGAGTTGTTTTAGCAGCTTCCAGGCTTTCTCAGGTAAATCTCCTATTTCACTGCTCCAGGTAGCTAGACCACTGATGGCAGCTTCTTACATTTCTGCAACTTTCTGGTTTCCTAAAAGTCAGAGGCAACTTTTCCTAACCTTCATTTCTCAAGCCCTTCCCATGGTTTTCTAAATGTGAACTAAACTAAAATCCTAAGCGCCCCCCCCCCTCAACAGATCCCCTATTGGCCAAGAGGAACCCAGAAAAACCTTAAAACTGAGTTCCTGACCATGCAGGGAAGGGAGGTCTGACATACTTAGGACAATAAGATACTAAATTATTAAGAGGACCGAAGGCTGTACAGAGCAAAAGTTAAATCACCTGCAGGTCATCAATTAGCTTAAAACATCACTTGACTCAGTATATTGTGGCTTGTCTCTAATTAACAGACTTCCTTACCTTAAACTATTCAAAGCTTTATTTCTTTAACCAAGTACAAATCAAAGAATCTTTGAACCCACCTATAACCCATAAGTAACCCTTCCCCTTCAAGATGTCCTGCATTTTCAGACCAAACCAATGTATCCCTTCCATGTTTTGATTTGTGATTTCACCTGCAATTCCTCTCTCTCAAAGTGTAACCCAAACACCGTAGGACCACTTGCTCAAGACTTCTTGGGCATGATTTCCCTGCTGTGGTCATACTCATTGGCTCAGAATAAACCTCTTCAAATTATTTCACAGAGTTGTTTTTTTCCTATTGACATAAGCATTTAATTTTCTAAATTAAAACTTTTTCTTCTTAAAATATCTAGAGTGGTTTCTGATTTCCTGACCAAACCCTGATTGACATAAGATCTTTGTAATGCCTTTCTTTACTTTCCATTATTAAAGTTGGTTAAACAGGTGAAGTATGTATTCAACCACTAACCTATTATGTCCCTTTAGGTTAATATATTTTTAAAATCTAAATTATGCATACATATATATTCCCACCTGGAAAAATTATACACTACCTCTCCCACTCACATGACCATTGTTTTTGTAATCTCCAGCATATGTTCCTCATACAAAATGATTTATAGGAGCAGATTAACAGATGTGGTAAAAGTAAGAAAGTGAAAAGAAAATATTATCACTTCTAAATACTTGTTTAGCTCAGAAATATAATGAATGCATATGTGTGGGGGTGGTTACACGGATCAGTTTACAGACTGATATGAAAACATTCTATGTCTATCAAATGAATATGTCAAAATTGAGACCATTAATTTGACCAGATATAATTAACACTGCTTTGACCAAAAAATGTGCCCACATCCTATACTAGCATACATCGCTACCAAATGAACATAGTATCTATGATGTATATACATAATTTGTGTGCGTATATACTTACGTATGAAATAAACAGATGCGTGTGATTTTGTTTCTTGTGAAAATACAGAGATGTAAAAGAAGCAATATCCTCTGGCAATGTTAAATACTTTACATCTTCTCTGTTTCCTTCAAACCATTTCATTTTACTATAGGAAAAAAGGGAAACATGGAGTCCAATCAAGCCTGTAACACGGCCAGAAGGATGCAAGAGCAGGTCCTTGCATGGACCATGACCTCAAATGGCGACAGAGGTGTGTGGATTGTATGCAAAAATACCCACCATAGCTTCTGCGCTCCCCCCATGCAGACCCTTTTGCAACGTGACCTTGCATCAACTCCCATGAAGAAGTGCAACCTATTTCTTCCTTTCCTTCATGCTGGGCTTGACCATGAGACTTGCTTTCACCAGTGGGGGTATTAGAAAATGTGATGAAGCAAAGACTTGAGAAGTGCTTCTGCCTGGGCTTATTTTCTCTTGAGAACTCTGAAAACCCTACCTTATGGATAAAGTTGGGCCAACCTGCCAAAGATGTGTGGCCCAATTATTCACATCATCCCAAACCACCAGCCAGCTCCAAGTTACAGCCACCAAACAGGTGAGTGAGGCCACCCTAGGCCAACCACACTCGAGCCAATCAAATAGCTGATTGCAGCTAAGTCCAGGGGAGACCCCCAGAGGAGCTGTGTAGGTGATCCCAGAGCATATCACTGACCCATAGAACCATGAGCTAAAAAGTAATTGTTGCTACCAAGTTTTGGAGTGTTAAAAATTAGGCCAATGATGATGCTATGATTCTGGGCCCAAACTGGAGACTCATTCCCTGCCTTCGTCCTATCAAGTTTTAAAATAAGAAGCAAAATCAGAAAGCTAAGGTGAAGGTAGCCAACTGCAATTTATGACCTCTGCCTTAGAGGAAAACAAAATAGAAAAGCAGTGTTGAAGACTCATTTTCTTTCCGTACTAATTAGAAAATTCTGGCAACTGAGTAGCTTATCACCTAAGTACCATCAAAACGCAATGAAGTGAAAATGATTTTGATTCACTGAGAAATTTAAGGAAATCACAATGAATCAGTCTGCATTCTCTCTTCAAGACCAGCACAGCTTTGCCTGAGAATTGTCCCACGATAGGCCTTGCCATGGATGCTTGCAGCTTACCCTCCACCCCCTCTTTCTTAACTTTTAGCCATCCTTATGTCCACGATAGCCCAGAACACAAAGTTTCATTTTTTCTGCCAGTGATAAGTAAGCTAGAGGCAAAATACCAGGTATCCTAAAAGTCACCCTTCAAGTTACCCATACCCAGGGAAAATGTACCTAAATTGTACCTTTATATACCAAATACAGGATGGCCATAAAGTTTGTGTACAATTAAAAATAGTGTGCAATTTAAAATCGCACATGAACTTTACGGCCACCCTGTATTCATTATGAAATTTTATAAAGAGGTGGCCAACATGTAGTAGAGAATATTCTGTAAAATTTCGTGTAAAAAAAAATTTTTTTTTTCCTGTAGAGACAGAGTCTCACTTTATCGCCCTGGGTAGAGTGCCGTGGCGTCACACAGCTCACAGCAACCTCTAATTCCTGGGCTTAGGTGATTCTCTTGCCTCAGCCTCCTGAGTAGCTGGGACTACAGGCGCCCGCTATAACGCCCGGCTATTTTTTTGTTTTGCAGTTTGGCCAAGGCCGGGTTTGAACCTGCCACCCTCAATGTATGGGGCCAACACCCTACTTGATGAGCCACAGGCACTGCCCTTCGCATGAAATTTTATAATGAATATTTGGCAAATAAGGATATGTTTAGCTACACTACAATTTCCCTTATGTATGGCAACTTTAGGGGTGACACCCTATGGAAAGGAAACACAGCCCATGAAAATATTCTGTCCCCCAATTATAACCCTGCCCTCACCTGCGTATTACTTTTTCCATCAGCTTATCTTGAGAATTGTAAAGATTCAAAGAAGTCTCAGTTCTACAACCCAGTGGTCACTTTCTTGGAGTAAGTACACAGTCTTCCTATATGTCATTCCCAAAAGGGGGGTCACACCAGGTGCCAGGTGAGAGGAAGGAGGCATGTTCCCTTCCATCTGGGCCTGACTGCCCTATTTTCACATGGTCATCAGTGCGAGATCTATGCTCAGCGCTGATGCTTACATTCCATTTTTATCTCTTCATACTCACACAGTTTTTTGGTCTTCTAGAAGGCAGGAAGCTAAGGTTTTATCCTGAGTTCTGCAGAGTTGTTTAGTACTGGCCCAAGTCCAAGGGTGAGAATGAAGATGGCTCTGGTAGTTTCTGGAGGCTGAGAGCTGGCTCAGGGACATGTTTCAAAGTGGATCAGCTGCTTCTCAAGTCCTCAAAGTAGGTAGACTCAAAATGTATTTCTTCTTGTCCCACCACTCTATCACAGGAATTTTAAAATTTGCCTAAAACTAAATTTGTCCTTGGAGACATAGGCTAAGGAATGAGTGAAATGTAGACAGGTATTGGGTGAATTTCTCTCAAGATAGTCACGTCGTTAAGGATTCCCCTCACAAAGGAACTTTGCAATGTATTAAATAGCCAGAGACAAGGTCAGAAATGAGCTTGGACAGTGATAAAATGGGAACGTGGAAATATATTGCCTTGTGACATTGCTTATAATCTTGCCTGGAATTCTGACATAGCTCTTGTGTAAGTATTTAATTCTTATTGTGCCTGTCTTTTATCCTCCTATGGAAACTGTGAGTTCCTTGAGGTTAGGAAATTCAGGTTTTTTCTTCTCTGAATCCTCCATGTTACTGAGCGCAGTGTAAGCTGGTGGGCAAGCTCTGTAAACATAGCCAATATCTCTCTTTTTTACTGCAATATCTCTAGCACGTCTGAGTATCTGGTACATAGTAGGGGCTCAATAAGAATTGAATGAACGCATGGATGTGGCATCAGATACCTCGTAACAGCTGTTGAATGAAAGCGTGAACTGATGTATAAATGTATGAGAATGAAGTCAGTCTTGTGCACGCGATTGGAACACGGTTCACTGGAGAAGGGCTCCTAAAAGGTGCTTACGTTTGCACCTTTCATTTACAGAACGAGATGCTGTCTGCTGCCTTGCTGGTCTTCTTCACCTGGTTATTAAAAATTGCTTCATTCATTTTTGATTCATTTCACTCTTTCGCTCAGCTTCTCTGCTTGGGGGCTTTGTTTCCCACTAATGGGGCTTGCTGTCTCTCGGCTCAATGCGACGCTCCTCCGAAGACCTTAGAACGGTTTCCATGGTTACTTCTTCTGGAATTCTCTCTTTGGCAATACGCTGTTATTTCCTTACCTTTTCCATCTCGGAAATTTAAATGCACACCTCAGGGTTCTCGAGAGTGGTAACACTCTTCCTAGAAACACTTCAAACCACAGAGGAGAGAAATCAAGGACCTCACGTTGCTTTTCTTCTGTTATATATGGAATAGGGCAGATGATTTGATGCTGAAACCCCTTGAAGGACAAAGAGATCCAGAGATTTCCAGTCCACAAAGATTCCGCAGATGGACAAAACCATGGTCTCCTTATTCCAATTGGATTCATGTCACAAACATAAGCATTGCCACCAACATCAAAGCTTTTTCTTTTTTCTTCCCTTTTCCTTTTTCTATCTTCTCCTTTTTAAAAATAAAACCTCATGCTAAACTTTTACCGATGCGTCTTGTCTTGAGATGCCTTACGTGTGTTAGTGACTAAGAAGAAAATCAGAGAAGAGTGAGGTTAGTGGAAATTGGGAGACAAAGGTGATTTTTTTTTTTTTTTAAAGGGGAACTTCAAAAGCGGAACAGATTTCTAAATGAAGTTTGACTTTCTAAAATCTGCTACCCTTTCTCCTTCTGGGATTTTTATCTGAGGTCTAAACGATGAGAAACTTCTAGGGAATCAAGTTCCAGACTCATGCTGGGTACACCTGGGATACTCCTGTGGGTCCCAATGGACTGCGGATAAATTTACGAGCTATGCAGCCAGTAATACAAAAACACCCTGCACCTGTCTATCCAGTCTGGCTTCTCTGCCCTCACTTCTCACATACAATCCTTTTCCTTTTTTCCTTTGAACAGCTTCAGAAGTCCTAGCCAGCAAAATTAGAAGCCATGTCTGGTTTTCTCCCATAGAGCTGTGTGCTAGACTGTTCTTCAGACCCTGTGCCCCATGCACTCATTCCCCAGAGATGTACTTAGCTCTGCAAAGACCATAAGACAGCGAGGCGGGTTCCAGTGGATCCCCCTTTACAGATCTTTATGCTGCGGTCAATCTTCATTTGAGGCCTGTCCTGGTAGTATGGGCCCATCTCTAGGCCACCTGGGTGTCCTCAGAGAGGTAGTAGCAGCAGTGAGGTTGGACTATGGTAGCATTTTGGTAGGCATTAGAGTGTAAGCAAGCTCTGAAGCCAAGCTACCTGGGTTTGAGTTCTTGCTTCACCACTTTCTAGCTAAGTAGTCTTGGATACATTGCTTAGCCTCTCTTGAGCCTTTATTTTGTCATCTGTAAAATGGGGATGAGGATGATAACTATGCCTGACTATTCTGAGTATCAAATGAGTTAATCATGTAAAGCACTTAGAAAAGTGTGTTGTGCACATACTATGAAACTGAAAAGTATTGTCTCTTGGTATTATCCACATCAAAGCTCCTTTACTTAGTGGGATGAGTACCCAGAGCAACTTAAATGTTACAGCTGTCCCCACTAGGATGGACTAACTGAAGCTGGGCCTCTGTTTCCCCAGGATAGTTAGGAAGGTTAAATGAGTTAGTGAGCATGTAAATGCCTGAAAATGAAGGTTATGTTGTTTTTCTTGTTCTTATGATCAAGACTGGGATATTTATATATATATATATATATATATTTTTTTTTTTTTTTTTGCAGTTTTTGGCTGGGGCTGGGTTTTTGAATCTGCCACTTCCGTCATACGGGGCCAGTGCCCTATTCCTTTGAGCCACAGGTACCACCCAAGACTGGGTAATATTTGACATCTCTTTATTCTTTTTTTAAATTTATTTTTTTATAATTTTAATACATCATAGATGTATAGACTTCACTTTATTCTTTCACATTTTTTTCTTCTTTCAATGATTGATTCCCTTCCCCCTTTTCTTACATTCAATTCCTGATGGCCTCTTCTCCTACTTAATCTCTTATAACTCTGATTTGCCAAATTATGCCAAGCATGGGAAAAAACAAGAGCTCGAATAACTCCTTTCTTTCTTTCCTTCCTTCCTTTTTTTGAGACAGAGTCTCACTATGCCACCCTCAGTAGAGTGCTGTGGTGTCACAGCTCACAGCAACCTCCAACTCTTGGGCTTAAGCAATTCTCTTGCCTCAGCCTCCCAAGTAGCTGGGACTACAGGCGCCCACCACAACGCCTGGCTATTTTTTGGTTGCAATTGTCATTGTTGTTTAGCAGGCCTGGGCCAGGCTCGAACCTGCCAGCTTCAGTGTATGTGACCGGCACCCTACTCACTGAGCTACAGGCACCGAGCCTTGAATAACCCTTAAGGAACTTTGTTTAGTTTCTATCTTCCAGGCGGACGTTGTACATCATGATACTAATGCTAGAGAATGTAGCCATGGCAAGTGAAAATATATGAGTCATTAAGAATATTTATGAGGCCAGGTACAATGTACCTTGGGAGGCTGAGGTGGGAGGACTTCTGAGCTCAGGAGTTTGAGACCAGCCTGAGCATTGTAGTGAGATCCCCGTCTCTACAAAAAATATAAAAATTGGGCAGGTGTGGTGACCTGTGCCTGCTGTCCCAGCTACTTGGGAGGCTGAGACAGGAGGATCACCTAAGCCCAGGAGTTTGAGGCTACAGTGAGCTATGATGACACCACTGCACTCCAGCCTGGGCAACATAGCAAAACCCTTTCTCAAAAAACATGTGTGATCAGGCTGGCTATGGACTAAAATTATTCCCTCCTAAGTCTTTTTTCAAAAACTAAGTTTCAAACAACCTAAGTACCCAACAGTATGTGACTGGATTAATAAAATGTGATATACGTATACCATGGAGTACTACTTAGCCATAAAAAATGGTCATCTACTATCTTTTGTAACAACCTGGATGGAACTGGAGACCATTCTTCTAAGCGAAGTATCATAAGAATGGAGAAACAAACACCACATGCGCTCAGTACTAAATTGGCATTAGTCGACCCACACTTGTGTGCACGTATGGAGGTGAAACTCACTGGAAATCAAGTAGGTGGGACAGGGGAGGAGAGGTTGGGTAAATTCATACCTAATTGGTGCAATGCCCATATTCTGGGTGAAGGGCACACTTATAACTTTGACTTAAAATGTACAAATGAAAATTATGTAACCAAGATGTGTGTACCCCTGTAATACTCTGAAATAAAAATTAAATTTAAAAAACTGTAAAAATAAACAAAACTGAGTTCCAAAGTCTAAGGACTTTCTCGAACCACTTAGGTATGTTTTTGATTACACGCATTAGATGACTCAACCGAAACAGGCTTACTACCTGCTTCTCGGAGGAATTCACAGTTGAATAGGCATGTTCTAGGACAGAGTAAGTGGCTCTAGTTGCACTTCTCCAAGCTTCTCTTGGTGATTCTAGGTGTTATGTGCAGATGACAATATCTAGTGGCAGAAGAGAAAAAATAACCTTTTCCATAAGTAAGGGACTTTCCCAGAGACCTCCACTGGAAATTCCCTAGGTGTCATTGTCCAGAATTGGCTAAGGTACAGTATCTAAACTTGTTTATTGCAAGGAAAAGCTAGCACCCTGATTGGCTTTGACCAAAACTTATTTCCTCCCTGGTTCTGGGGGAAGACTTCGCATCCCCTGAAGGACATGGCTTCTCCTGGAAAGATAGACGGGAATCAGTGTATTCTTGGCAAAAAGAAGGGGATAGATGGAGAACCTGACCTTTTACTGAGCAAGAAAGATGGAAAAACTTTTGCTAACATAGTCATGGGAGAAGCGATCTCTGAAATATCACAAAGGATGACCCCTGAACAGTTGAGAAAGAAGTTGAAGGTCACCATAACAGGGGGAAACAATAACAGCTCAAAGATAAGGGAGTTGAGCAAAAGACAGTGTGGGAGAAGGGTGGTCATATAGGTTGGTGGGGGGAGTGCATAGAAAGCAGAAGAGAGAGTAAGAAATGAGGCACGAAGGTTAAGGAAGAGCATGATTACAGAGGAAGAGAATGGCAAGGGCCTCGCGTGTTGTACTCGGCAAAATGGCAGAGAAAGACTGAAGGGGAGTGGGATGAGTATGGGGCAAGAAGTGGACCCGACATCTAGAGCTGCTCCTCTGTGCCTGGCATGGGCTAGCTACTCAAAGCAGAGGCTGTGATGTCCTGCTCATAGCCCTTGGTCCTTACAGGACACCCTGGGCCACTTCCAACTGCCAGGGTTGGAGTATCTGTGTGCCCGAGGGCTCATTCCTGCCCCCCAGACCTGCATGATTGTGTGAAGGTGGGAGAATTAACACCTTCCTACAGTAGCCCTCACCTCCTAAGTGACTCTTAGGAATCAGCATCGAAATACCTCAGTCCCTTCAACTCTTGTTTGGGATAATTCTAAGCTAGGGGTTTGACGCTGTTTCCCAGAACTTTCCTGCTGGATAAAACCAGTTGCACACTGCAGTAGCCAGCTCCATGATGCCCCTTTCTTGGCCGTCTCCTCTCCCTTCTTTTCGCCCCACCCTATCTGCTCTGCACCTCCCAAATAAACTAGTTGCACCTGGAGCCTGCTCGCATGGTCTGCACTATACACACCCATCTATCCAATTCCCACAGTGACTCAAAGGGTAGTAGGTATTATTGGCTGGAATGGATCGATAAGGTAGCATAGCCAAGTGGGTCAAATGACCTTAAGCTCATTCAGCTGGTAAATGGCAGAGCTCAGATCAAAATCTGGGTCTCTCTGGCAAAAGCCCACGCTCTTGCCTTAATAACAATTCACATCTTGGTGACATTAAAGACACTAATCAAAGACTGGAGAGACTGGATGTAGCCAAGAACTGCGGGGCAGCTGTGTCACATGTCTGTAACTTGCCTAGGCAGCAGCTGGTTGCTTTGGGATTTCTGTCTATTCTGATTTCAGATTACAGTTGGAACCAGAATTGATATGAGAACTCAAGGTCTGACTGACCATTGCCTAGATCTCTGATTACATGGAAGAACTTTCCAGGCAAGAAACTGACAAGTGATGTAATATATATTATACATGGCTGAGCTATTGAGACAGTATGATGGATGTGTTAGGAGATGGATTTTGGAGTCAGACAGACCTGGATCAGTAACCCATTCCACCACTTTCTAAGTTTCTGGCATGCTGGAAGCTTCCCACCATAAGAGCCTGTTTCTCTCCTCAGGGTATTTCTCTGATATCACTGGAGCTTGCTCAGTCATGGATAGTAGGTACACGTCGGAATCACTGGGCGAATTAGCACTCCTGGCGGAACACTCAGCCAATGAGGAGTGGGAGTCAGTGCTGCAGCCTCCATCCTGAAGTGGAATGATTCCAAGACACATTCCACATGGTTTCTCAAAGGATCCCCAGCAGAACTGAGCCTTACTTAGTTGCCCAGAGCGGTAACTCATTTATTAGTTTTGTCCCATCCCTGGGTCAATATCACCATGTTGCTTAATTTTCTTAAGCCTGTGAAATTCTAACCCTGCCTTCAGGGTTGTCCTGAGGATTAAAAGAGCTCCCGCGTATAGAATGGCTTGTACATAATAAGCAGTAGAATAATAAAATGGTTGTTGCCACTTTGTTGATTATTATCTGCCTTTAAGCTACATCCCTGCAGTTCCAGTTCTTCCACTAGGTGGCAGAATATTAACATTCATCAAGCATGGAATGCATGTCTCTTAGAAAAAGTAACTAAAATATAGTAAGTAAATTAGAGACCCTGAGGGACTATGGCTAGTGTGACATGAGAAGGGCAAGCCTATGATTAAAAACCAACCCAAATAAAGAAAGTGGTGCCCTGAAATTTCAGCCTCAGTCAGATCGGTGTCTGATTCAAGGCTTTGAAAGGTAGAGACTGTTGGATGAATTCCCAAAGCAACATGGGGAACCTGTATGAGAGAAGCAGGTGGAGTCTGTTTACAAGAAATTACCGGGTGCTATTTTCCCATGCCTGGAGTAATCCTAAGTCATGGGAGATGGTGCAGGAACAGCAAAGAGCCAGGGAAAACCCAAACAATCACTCAAAGTAGAACTTGATAAAGGTCAATGTGATCCTGTAGCCAACTTTGGGACAAAGTCTTTCAGGATTATTTGGTATTCCTTTTAGTAAGATGTTTGTATCATTGGAAAACCATACCAGCTGAGGAGTCATCAACTCACTGGTTAAAGGATGGGAAGGACAGGCATTTGTCAAATGGCTTCCATTCCTGATTAGTTGAGGGCTCACCCTGGGGGTATTAACTTCACCATACCCGCAAGGAGTTAAGATGTGGGCATTTCAAGTAGGAAGCCATTGACATGTTAGAAACAGTCTACCACACCTGCTGATGAACTTAGGTGAGCAGATGATCTATGATGTTGGGGCATCCACAATAACTGCCATGGCTGAGCTTCTCAGATTTTAGGGTATGTGCAAATCATCTGGCAATTTAGAATGTGAATTCTGATTCTGTAGGTCTTGGGTGGTAACCAAGAGTCTGCCTTTTTAACAAGCTCCCAGAGGATAGTGATGCAGTTGGTTCATGGACCACATTTTGAGAAACAAGGGCTATACTGTTTTTTAAACCAGTCCTGCTATTTCTTTTATCATCCCACACAGTTAACCCCCCCCCAAAACTGGAGGCACCAGGGACCCTGAGCTTTGTTCTTCTACTCTCTAGACATCTATGTCTTCATCTTCAAAATGGGGCCTTGTGGATTAACCAACTGGTATATGCATACCATGGAATACTATTCAGCCATAAAAAGATGGTGACCTTACATTGTTTGTATTAACCTGGATAAAGCTGAAACATAGTCTTCTCAGTAAAGTATTACAAGAATGGAAAGGCAAATGGCTAATGTACTGAATATTAATATGAAGCCCCGTATACGACCTAATTCACTCCCACACAGGAGAAAAACTCAATTCAAGTTGGGGGGAGGGGGACTGAAATGGGGAGAAGAGAGGTGGGGTGTGGGGTACTCCCACTGTATGGGCACAATGTAGGGGTATATGGCATAATATACTTTGGGGTGCAGGACATAACTACAAGAGGGACTCTATCTAACGAATTCAAATATTGTGACTTGGGTGTTTGTACCCTCGCATTAACCTGAAATTTAAAAAAAACTGGGGGCTTAGATTAGGTGAGCTATTCCTAACTGGGATGGTGGATGGAGAGAAGATAGGAGAAGGGTTTTTAAAATGGCATTTCAATATTTATTAATAGAGAACATTGAAATTAAAAAACAAAAGTATAAAAAAATAAAACCATTAACACATCTTCGGAGTTGGCCAAGATCCACAGAAGGCAACTCTGGTTCCTAAAATGCTCATATCTCCTTAGAGTAGTTTCTTGAGGGGTAGCCTAGAGACTTAAATTCTTATATTAATGAAGGCATTGGTTCTAAAAGGTTGAGAAAGACTATACTTGATGATTTGTGAGCTCTCATCCAAGTCTAATAGCTTTCTGTTGCATTTCATATAACTATTATGTTATTATATCACATTGCTAACTTATGTCTGTCTTCTCTACAGGCCTAGAAGCTTCTCTAGCCAGGTTTTCATCTCTATCACCCACTGTAGTACCTGTAAAATAGGAGATGCTTAGTAAATCGTTGAATGTGCGAATGAGTCTGTGGATTTCTTCTAGCTCTAAAAAAATTGTGATGCCACGAGGTTGAGTTACACTCTTGCTTTTGGTGAAGTGTCTTTCAAGATATTTTTGACCTATATGATACTAAACTCTTTGAAATTTTATTGCTAACACTTAATTAAGTTCTATTAATTACTGAGATCTGCTCTAGGGAAAATATTATTTAGTGACATCTCAGTGATGATCTTTTGGTAGAAGAAATGGTTGAAAATGGTGCTTTGGAGTAAGAAACATCTGCCCTGGTTTTCCATGGAAGAGGAGTCTGTAGAGTACATTTGGATAGGCTTTGCTTGATTGAGCTTGCCAGGGAAAGGCAGAGGCACCACTAATTACATGTCTTGTGTTATGGGTTGGAAATAGATACACAGAGAAAATGCTCTGGCCCACAAAGCTCCAAAATGCAATGAAAGCAACATAGACTTCAAGTTCATTTTCAACATTCCCAGCATTGCAGAGCAGAGCCAGCCATATAATTTCTTCTCTTTTTTTCACGTGGCAGTTAAGATACAAAAGAATGTATCAACTGAGGATCTGGATATCTACTTGCATATTCAGAAAAATCACAGCAGCAAAAGTATATAGAAAATGACAATGTTAAGATGTAATTTTTACTGGAGGTATTAATTGTTAAGTCCCTTGGGCCTTTGGTGTCCTTGAGACGGGTCGGCACCATTGTTTGACTTTATACAAACTTAATTGTGCTCAATTAAAAATTGTTCTTCTCCAGCTAAGTCTTAGTTATATGACACCCAAAGGGACCTTTCTAAAGGGAGGAAAGTGGTAGAAGCAGCAGGCACAATGAGAAACCCAAGTGGGCAGTGAGTGGGATGAAGGAGGAGCCCTGGTCCAAGGTTCAAAAGGATGGGGAAGCCAGCTTAGTAGCAGCCAGTAAAATCTAATAGAATTTGGGCAAGCTGAAGGAAAATTTGGAATAGAAAGCAGGTGGCCAATGGCTAAATATATGTGGCAAACATAGTTGGACTACATGTCCCAGCCCCCCTTGCAGTTAGGTATGGCCATGTGACTGACATCTAGCCAACAGAATGTGAGCAGAAGTGAAGTGCTCTATTTGCAGATCTGGCCCATTCATTCTGCTCATACACAATCCTCCAGGTTCTTCCCCCTTCTAGCTTGGCACAAATAAAAAGGGTGACTTTGAAAGCTGTGTGTTGAGTATAGCAAAGCCACAAGATGGAAGAGCCCTGGGATGCTGAATCACTGCTCGGAGAGCTGTTTGTCAATCAGGACTTTATGCAAGAACCTTTTTTGTGTAAAGGTGTCACGATGTTGAGGTTCATCTGTTACAACAGCTTTCATTACTTTAATTTAATATACAGTCATTGGCTGTATTAATAGAGGGATTATAGGGAAAACAAAGGAGGATGTGGTTTATTATTTTTTTTGGCAGTTTTTGGCCAGGGCTGGGTTTGAACCCTTCCCTCCAGCATATGGGACTGGTGCCCTACTCCTTTGAGCCACAGGTGCTGCCCAGGAGGATGTAGTTTTTCTGTTCTGTTCTGGATATTACCTTGTAGGAGGGACTTTGTCTAACATAAAATGAAAGACAAGAGTGATGAGGAGGTAGGCAGTGATACATTTGAGGAGAGTAAATGCAAGGGGGTTCAGTGTAAAGAAGAGGAAACTCTGGGGTAAAGTAAGGATATACAGTCCCTGTCTTTAAAGTTTGAAAACACAGGAAGAAGGTTTAGATTTATACTGTAGAGATCCAGAGAACAGAGTTAAGGGCAATATTTGGGTGCAATATAAGAAACTTTCTAATAATTAGCACTTCCCCAAAGTGGATTTGCCTTCCTTAAAGCCCTCTCCATCTTCAGTGGCGCTGTCAATTGACCATTCAGCATCTCTTTCTCCCTTCTTCTGTGACTACAGAAGTCCAATTTTGTTGAAGCATTGTCCTCATGTGATTGTTGGAGGGAGAACCCCATTCTTGGCTCCAGAGATGGATCCTGATTAGTCCAAGCCAGTCAGCAGATACATTCTCTTAGTGGCTATTACTGGTCCAGAGGTTGGGAACCTACCCTAAGCTGGCTCAATCGGATTTAAAGGAAGATCTTATATTTCATGACTGGGGGAGAGGTTTTACTTCTCTCCTGCTGGACATGCATCAGAACTCATTAGTCCTGACTGTCACTGGCAGCCATCTTGTGTCTATGAGGGAAATCAGCAGCAGGATGAATTCAGCACCGAGGATGGCAGAGTAGAGAGATGGAAAGAACCTGTCCGTCAAGCTGGTGATCATTCTGGGTCTGAAGGCTCCTCTATCTCTGGATTTCACTCAAAGTTTCACTTACAGTTTCCATTATGTCTAGCTTCAAACATCCTAATCAATACACTGATCCTAAGAAGGTTTGGGAATATAGGTTGAATACTGCCTTATGTCAGAGTTACTCGGGATGAATTCTACCCTGGACAGTGGTTGGACCTCTCCAGGTAATGTAAACCTGTGAGTTGTAAACTCTGGCAAGGGAGGTACAAAATTCTCTGTTTATCTCAGTATTTGAGTCTGCTTTACTATCTTAGATTCACGATCTAGTAGCAGTTGAAGTTGGCACCACTCAATTTCCTCCTTTCATTGACTGCCTGTCCAGATAATCAAGTAGTTATTCATTTTTTACTTTTGTTGACAATTTGATCTCTCTCCTAGATTTCAGCAATGATTTTCCTCACTTGCCTTACACTTACAGATTGTCCTCACCTACGCATTTTCATTGCATTTCTACTTGTTAACCATTTCTAGAATTGAGCTGTGCCATTGAATTAGCAACCTTTAATGTTTTTCTGATGGGGGAAGGGTAGAGTTGGCAGAGAAAGCACTGGACTCATTTTCCCATTATCCCAGAGACCTGCTTCTGTTACAAGATATGTGACCTTGGGCAAATCATTGAACTTGTCTCTCTCTGAGACCTGTTTTACAAAGTGATTAGAATGAGAAAATATATGAAAATCTCAGGCTCAGTTATAATGACAGAAGTGAATTAAAGGCCACACAGCTAGAGAAATACAATTGGAGGGAAGGTTGGAAAGTATAAAGGCAGGAAAATTGCCTGGGAAGTCAGGCAGTTACAGCTAGGAGTTAGGGTTACATGCATACAGATTGCCATCAGCTGATGGAAGCACACAATTATCCTTTTTCAGCTGGTTTTATACTTTTAGTTCATCCTCAAACCATCCTTCAAGAGAATCTGAACAAAGCAGTATCCCTGATTGAGCGTTTTATCCACTCATAACACGTCATGAACACAAGACAAATTTGATACCCCACAGCAATCTTTTCCATTGCTCAATTTAACTTCTCAGTTAGGAATTTTCCTACAACACCTTTGATTAGCCATTTATATTTGGGACAGAACTATTCTACCTTCATCTCTCCAGGTGTTCTGGGGACCAGATCTGGCAACCTCTAACTCTGGGCCCCAGTTTTCTCCCCTGTCAAATGACATGGCTTGACTGAAGCTCCCAGGGTTCAGTCTCAAGTCCCAGCCCACTGTGGTGCTGGAAGATGATCTTCTGACTCCTGAGCATCTGCTTAGACGCTGGATGGAGATAACGCCGCCTTTCTGCCTTCTGTTTTGGCCAATGAGCCCTACCCATGTGGAGTTTTTGTACACTGAGTACATGCTTTCAAAATTTAGACCACAAACCAGGCCTCCATCATGAGCGCCCAGAAGTCTGGGGCTCTCTTCATCTGTCCAGTCTCCCTTTGTCCTCACACTGTGTTTTCTCTTGGCTGCCTCATGGACACTTCTGCCTTTTCCCTGGGCAAAGGAAGAAACTTCTGCTTAGAGTTTTCTGCTTGTAGAAAACCTTCTCCCTTTCCCTTAACTGGGGGTGGAGCTTGTTGTCATGGTAACCTACAGCCAAAGGCTCTGAGGTTGACTCTAAATCCAGCCAAATGGACACACATACAAGGCTGCAGAAGGTCAGAACAGAATATTTTTCTGAACCTGAAGATTTGCTAATAGAAAAAAGTATTTAGCTGCTCTGATAACTTTTCACAGATTTTTCCCTTTTTTCTTAGGGATCACTTGACAAAATAAGAGAGGACTGAGCCTTCCTGGGTTCAATTTGCTAATCTTTTCTAATGTTTTTACAGATAGATGCATTCAATTTAAGGCATTTTTTACTTTGAGAACATTATCTTCTCTTCTAAAACATATTCTATTCTTTGAGCTCTTGAACTTGAGCTAAGAGAAAAAAATAAAGGCTGGAGGCTGGAAACACGAGCTTAAATAACTAATAATGCTTAGATAATAATCAAACATTATTTGGTAATATTCAAATACATATTCTAAGCAGTATTCTCTTCAAGCACTCATATACACATACCTGTACATTCACCCTTTAACTATCTTCTCATATAATCAGATAAAACTTGCAAAAAGAAGGGTAACATCCCCCACAGAGTTTGGAAAATGCTAGGCTCTGACTGCCTTTTGATTACTTCACAGAGGTCCAGGGCCAAGTTGAGAAGCAACTGGTAAAGGATAATATGATGCCATGGGGAGGCGGAGGGTTATTGTATGGCTGAGCCAGGCAAATTCTTTTCAAGTGGAGCCTACAATAACTCAAAATCAAGAGGTTTATAGTATAGGAATTTTAGCACTTTAGATACCACCATAAAACATTAAGCGCACCCAGGGCCCCCAGAATGCGGGCAAGCTCTTGGTCTGAGGCTTGGAATAAAAGGCATGTTGCCAACTGAGACAAAGTAGGAAGGAGCCCCATACACAAGAGACTGGCTGGGCTGTCAGGCTCTATTTGTGTTTGCCTGAGCTGCTCTGAAAAGATCCTCCTTTCCTGAATCACTAAGACCTGCAGACAATAGAGGGACGGAGTGCTGACGCTCCCTGTGCTAAGCAACAGATTGGAGATATAGGAGTGGGAGTAGGAGTTTCAGCTCATCTCTGTACTGATAACCACAACGGACCTATCCCTGAGGGCCTCAGCTTCCTTGGCTACTGGGGTGTTGTAGTGAAGAGTCTGGGCTATCCTATGGAGATAATCCAAGATGCCAAGTCACCACTGCAACACTCCTCCCCTGCCAGGCCAAGGCACCATCATCTCTTGTTAACAGTGGTTAAGGATTTACACTATCATCACTTTTATTCTACACAGTTCTGGCAGTCCTGGCCAGAGCAATTAAGTAAGAGAAAGAAAAAGCCATTCAAATGGGAAAGAAAGAAGTCAAGTTGTCATTATTTACAGACAACATGATCTTATATTTATGAAAACCTAAAGACTCCACTAAGAAGCTGTTAGATCTGATGAACGAATTTAGGAAAATTGCAGGATAAAAAATCAACATACAAAAAATCAGTAGCATTTCTGTACACCAAGAGTGAACTATCAGAAAAAAAATTAGGAGAGTAATCTTATTGAAAATAGCTACAAAAATACCTAGGAATAAATTTAATACAAGAGATGAAAGTTCTCTACAATGAAAACTACAAAACAATGATGAAAGAATTAGTCAAGACACATATACACTAAAAGAAAAGGTATTCCACATTCATGGATTGGAAGAATTAATACTGTTGAAATGTCCATACTACCCAAAGCAATCTACAAATTCAATGCAATCCCTACCAAAATTCTAATAACATTTTTCATAGAAACAGAAAAAACAATACTAAAATACATATGGAACCACAAAAGACCTGAAATAACTAAAATAATCCTGAGTGAAAAGAACACGTCTGATGGCATCACACTGGCTAGAAAATATACTGCAATGCAATAGTAACCCCTCCCCCCCAAAAAAGAAAGAAAAAGTTGATCCTATAGAGAAATACAGAGTAGAATAGTGCTTACTAGAGGCTGGGAAGTGTAGGGAGAGGGAGGATAGAAGTTGGTCAATGATACAAAATTATAGGTAGAAAGTAGGAATAGATTCTAATTTTTTTTTATGACACAGTAAGGTGATGATAGTTACTGTGTATTTCAAAATAGCTATACCAGAGGACTTTGAATGTTCCTAACACAAAGAAATGATAAAATGTTTGAGGTGATAGATATGCCAAGTACTCTGATTTGACCATTACACATTGCATATGAGTACTGAAATATATGTACTCCATAAATATTTATAATTTATCACTTAAAAATTTAAAAAGGAGAGCCTGGCATGGTGGTGCATACCTGTAGTCCCAGCTACTCAGGAGGCTGAGGTGAGAGGGTTGCTTGAACCCAGGATTTGAGGCTGTAGTGAACTATGATTGTGCCACTATACTCTAGTCTGCATGACAGAGCAAGAGCCTATCTCTAAAAAGCAATTTCTTAAAATAAATAAAAAATAAAAGTTAAAAAAATGGTAACTATTGTGTGTTAGTCAGCTAGTGTGTCAGATTTAGACTGTATAGCCCACTAACACCAAACTCAGTGGCTAACAAAAAGCATTTTTTCCATTCTCATGAGTTTATCTGAGGCTTGATTGATCTAGGATGGGTTTAGGGGCTTTTGTCTGTGGGTTTGTGTTGTGTCCCAGAATGAAGGGACAGTAGGTACCCAAGGCATATTCTTCTCATGGTATATAGAGCACAAGAGCCAAGCCAAACAATGTAAGCAATATTGGTCACATAAAATCACATGATCAAGTTGAACATTAATGTATTTGAGAACTATACTCTGCCCACACTGGGAGAGGGAGGGAAAATAAATGAAGAATATCTGCTGATCAATCACCCAAATTATTTCTCCCTCCGCACACACACATACACCCTTACACACACCTCTCACCCATCTCCCTATCTCTCTCTCCCATGCTTTGTCTTTCTCTTTAGGGCTTATCACCACCCTGTGTATGCCATATTTTACTTATCTGTCTTATTTATTGTCAGTCTCATTAATGAAGACTCTCCATTTTAAAACTGAGCAGAGAATCTTGTTTTCTTTACTGCTGTATCATTAGTACCTTGAACAGTACCTAGAACCTAGTAGATGCTGAATAAAAATTTGTTGAATGACAATCTTTCTATCACCATTATGTTTGATTATTATTGAGTACTAATTAAAGGAAGTTCAGAAATGAGTTATAGGATCTTTCTTCTGTCTGAATAGGAATATAATCTCTACTGAAGAGTGGTCTTATCATTATATCTGCCATATTACTGCTGTAAACTAAAAATAAAATTCTAACTTTCCTGCTGACTAAACAGACTCCCTCTTGGCCAAGGGCACCTCAGGAAAACCTTAAAACTGAGTTCCTGACCGTACTGAAAAGGGAGTTTGAACATATCCCCTTATACCTCCTTCCCTTTGGAGTTTAGACAGTACAATTGACAAGGATTAATGTTACAATAGAGATCATAAGACTGATAAGACAAACTCTTTCTGCCAGTGAGATACTAAATTACAAACAGAACCCTAAGGCCATGCAAGGCAAAGGCTAAGTCATGTCTGCAGGCCACCAATTTACCTAATGTATCAATTGAATCAGTATATTGTGGCATGTCTCTGATTAAGACTCCCTAATCTTAACTTAAAACATTCCTTTCTACTGATTCCAAGCTTTTAGACAGAGTTTTATTTCTTTTCTTTTCTTTTTTTTTTTTTTTGCAGTTTTTGGCCGGGGCTGGGTTTGAACCCGCCACTTCTGGCATATGGGGCCAGCGCCCTACTCCTTTGAGCCATAGGTGCTGCCCGAGCTTTATTTCTTTAACCAATTAAAAATTAAAGAACCTCTGAATCTACCTATGACCTGTAAGCCCCTGCTTAGAGATGTCCTACCTTTTCAGACCAAATCAATAGAAACTTTCCATGTATTGATTTATTGTTTTGCCTGAATTTCCTGTCTCCCTAAAATGTATAAAGCCGAACTGTAACCTGGCCCTCTCAGGGGCATTTTCTTAGGACCTCTTGAGAGTATGTTCCCTCGGTTACTGTCACTCATATTACTCAGAATAAACCTCTCTAAATTATTTTACAGAGTTTTTTTCCTATTAACACTACTGCTACTACCACCGTCATTAACACCATTATTCTCATTACCATTATCATTATCACTATTACCATTACCATCATAATCTTCATCAACATCACCACCACCATCATCATCATGCCCCCTCCATTACCACCAGCACCACTGCAATCACCACTACCACTGCCATCATCACCTCTACTGCATTGCCATCAACAGCACTGTCCCCTTCTCCACCATCAGCACCACCAATACCACCACTGCAGTCACCACCTCTACCACATCATCATCACCACAGTCATGACCATTCTATGTCTACCTCTATCACTTTCATTACTCCCACCTCCATCACCACCATCACTATTACTATTATTGTCATCTATGTTAGATAGTGATGATTGATAGTAACGTTGATTGTACACAGCTCTCAATAAAATAATTAATTGCAGTACAGGAAACAGAAGAAAGGGCCATTCTGCCTTAGTGAGATAGCTGCAAAGAAAAACCCTCAATCTGAGAAAATTATTTATCTTAAGAACTCCAAAGTATCAAAAAAAAAAAAAAACAACAATGTGATAAACACACAGGAAAAGGAAAAAGAAAACCAATCCTCCACATAGATACTATATTCACAAAGATGTAGGGGGTGTGGGGAGTGCTGGACTCAACGCTTCTTATATACTTGTATCATCAGTTTTACATGTGATACCTTTAACTAGTCTTAGTCCAGTTAAAATCATCCTCAGTGTTCTAGGGGAATCATAGATGTATAAACTTTGCTAGTCTATTTTTTTCCCCAAACTTTTTAAACATCATTTTAAACATCATTAGGAACATGCTGTGGCCAAGCCTATGGAAAACATGGGCAGCCCCAGTAATGTCTCTAAGAGCTTCAAAGAGGCCAGTGATTACCTGTTGATGTTCTAGATAAAAACCCTCACAATCAATAATCTCTTGAGCCTCATAATCTCATTTTCCTTTCAGAGCCATTTCCCAAACCCAAACATCAAGTACAATGTGGCAAAAAGTTAAAGAATCTTTGACTTGGAAAGCATCTTTGAAGTTATCCCGTCCAATTTTTATCTGTACTGAACTTTAGGTAGGTGACTGCTTTTACAAATTAATGAAGAAAATATAAAATAATTTTTCCAAAAGGAAAAAAAAGAACTCCAAAGTAAATCTATAGCAGTTATATAATCAATGCTTACTACTTTTCAGAAATGCTACCCACTCTTTTGGAGGTCTATAGAGATTGTCAAATCTCCAATTTCAACTCCTAAGTGGTATTGAAATTGTCTCCATCACTCTTTGCCTGATTTTTTTGGAGGGAAAAAAAGTTCACAAAGTCATTTCTTTGACCATTTAAAGTCTATTACTTCTTTTTTTTAAAAATAATTTTATTAAATCATAATTATGTACATTGGTACAATCATAGGGCAGAATGTGCTTCATATACAATCGGAAATATTTTGATCGTACTGTTACAGATAGCCTTCATGGCATTTTCTTGATCACTGTATAAAGACACTGATACTCTACATTTAACAAGTTTCACCAGTACCCTGCTAAGATGCACCGTAGGGTGTGATCCCATTAATTTCCCTCCCTCCACCCATCCTCCCCCCTCCCCTCCCCTCTCTTTCCCTTTTCCCTGTATTCTTGTGCTATAATTGGGTTTCAGCCTTCATATGAAAGCTATAAATTAGATTCATATTAGGGCTGAGTACACATAATCAACCTTTTAAAAAAATCTGTATCTGCTCACTTGGTTCAGAATGATAAGTTGCTCTTTTGCTTTGTGGAACTGGGAAATGAAAAAAGCTGATGTGTCACTTACCTTGCAGCTGCTAGGAATACATCCATCCCTTTCTTTCCTTCTGCCAATACCAGGATCTTTATTCAAAGTATGACCTTTTAGAAAGACTATTACAGTGACTACCAAAATGGCATCCCTTGTGCCAGCTGCTTTCCTCACCAGTGTTTCAGAGGCAACTCACAGAATAAGCTCTCTAAGACACAAGTTAACCTTCCCTTCTCCGGAAAATGATTACGTTTCCCAGTTCTACCGAAGGGTGTACAGGTTCCTCACCTCAGAACCCCCATGCAGAGCTTCCTAGGAACCCTGTCTGCCCCCTGGCTCTACCCAAAGCTGCTCTCCGCTGTCTTCTGAATGAAAGTCTCCCCCATCTCCCCACAGGCCTTGGTTCCTTCGTGCCATCTCTTCTGCCATTTCTCTCATCTCCCTGAGCTAAGTCATCTGCCAGTCAAGGCTCAACCCAAGTACAGAATCACGGTCTTTTCCTACGCTCTGTCTCCTCCCCTTCTACGCAGACACCAGACAGAAGTCCCCCTTGTCTCTCAATTCTCACGCTCCCTCGTTGGTACTTTCTGTGTGGCCCTGTGTGATGATTATTTGGGCAGGTCTCTTATCTCCCATCTGAACTCTCACTTTCTAAGTTTCTGGACACCTTAATAACTTCTAAAATATCTGTCACTGATAACAGGTGCTCATTAAGCAGCCATTGATTATGAGTGCATTATTAACCTAAGACATAGCTGCTTTTCATGAAGGCTACAAAAATTACAACACAGCATGATGAACGAAAAGACATGTTGCAGAAAGCAGTGATCCATGTTTAGAAAAAAACTTTTTTACAACTTTTCTAATAATCAACATAGATTATAAAACAATTAACAGACTGTTCTTTTTCTTTTTATGTGACATTCATCTAGATGAATTTAAACGTGCCGTCTATGTAGCTACAGGACTCAAACTTTCACCACATTTAGTGAACACTGTCTTCAAGATTTTTGATGTTGATAAAGATGATCAATTAAGTTATAAGGAATTCATTGGAATTATGAAAGACAGACTCCATAGAGGATTCCGGGTAAACCTACAAATTTTAAGCATATTGATATCCTTTTTAAAATCTAGGTGGGGAAATCCATCTAAGTTAGCAACAATTTACACAAATTTTTAAAGATGTAAGCATCAAATACTTTATTTGAAAAGAAAAACATAAAGCTTATTTCTAAAACAATTTGAGGTAATAAAACAAAATGCTTTTTAGAAAATATAAAATCAGTTTGACTTTTAATTATTTTGAGGTTCTGTTAATGTCTCTATCTCAATCTGTGGGGAAAAAAATGTTGCCAAATATTTTTCAAAACTTCAGTCCATACATTTTCTTTTTGGAACTATCATTATACAAAGAAATATCACTGTTTCTCATTATAAGTGACACATTTTCTATAGGCAACTTGAGGCTTCTACATCACTGTGTATTCATTTCTTTTTATATGGAAAAATAAGTTAAAAATGTTTTTTGCGTATTGGACTATTGTTTCTGTTGCCTTTTTATACTGAAAGATCATTACTAGAAATTCAGTGATTTTTTTTTCCCAAGAAATATGTTTTAAAAATTGAAATATAATATGATCGGCCAGCTGTGTTTGCTCACGCTTACAATCCTACCACTCTGGGAGGCTGAGGCAGGTGGATTGCTTCAGCTCAGCAGACACCAACCTCAGCAAGAGCAAGACCCCATCTCTACTAAGAACAGATAAACTAGCCAGGCGTTGTGGTGGGCACCTGTTGTCCCAGCTACTCACGAGTCTGAGACAAGGGGTTTCCTTGAGCCCAAGAGTTTAATGTTGCTGTGAACTCTACCCAGGGCACAGAGTCTAAAAGAAATACAATATGATGAATAAATGTTTACACATCTAATACATTTGTAGATATGATACAAATAGAAAAAGAAAAAAAATTCTATTAACAGCTAGAATATTCAGTCTTCCTTATTTAGCAAGAATAGCCCCAAGTATTATACATTTCAAAAGAGAAAAGGTTATACATACAAAAAATCAAGATTCATATTAGACAATTTAAAAAGAAATTTTAATGACGTGCCTGGGTAAGGATGCTGTGTACTTAACTGCCACCTAGTGGTTAGTTGCTAACATTATGATGCCACAAATACTTGAAAGGACATACATTGACAATCATTTAATTTTCCTCAAGAATTTTAGAGTAGCACAATGAAATACAAACTATGCCAAACATCTGAAACTATTCTTCTCTCAGGTGTGATTTGTTTTACTTTATGTTTTTATATGCATACCTGTAGCCTCCATAACATTTTAAGTAGTGCATTTCAAAAAATGTTATTTTTAATTACCAAAAAAGGTATATATTTATAGGGTACAGTGTAATATGTGTACATTATGGAAAGATTATGTTGAGCTATCTGTAAGTACAATATCTATCACCTCCCATATTTTTGTTGTAGTGAGAATATATTAAATCTACTTTTTTTAAAGCCATTTTGAAATGTGTCACATGTAGTTATTAATTATGGTCACCTTGCTGTGCCTTAGGTCTTGAAAAATTAATCCTAATATATAACTAGAATTTTGGATCTTCTGTTAACTTTCTCCCCCTACACAGGCCCCCAGCCTCTGTAACCACCATTGTACTCTACTTCGAAAGTTTGCTTTTTTTAGATTTCACATATAATTCATATCATGCTGTATTTGTCTTTCTGTACATTTGTATGTTTGATCCTTTGTTCCACAGGGTTATAAAGCAGTCCAGAAGTATCCAACGTTCAAATCCTGCCTGAAGAAAGAACTTCATAGCAGATAAGTATGTTAGCTTATGTTTGTCTAAATTTGCCTAATGCCAACAAAGAAAAGATCATGATGTATTTTTCTGTTGTAAAATTTTAAAAATAGCTGAAAGAAATTGAGTTATAATTTCTGATTTAATTTTAGAACATTAGAGTACCTTGATTGGCAAATTTTGTTAAACTGCAGTTTTGTGTATATGCAGATACAATATAGCGAATCCAAACTAGATTTTTTTGTTTGTTTGTTTGGTTTTTTTGCAGTTTTGACCAGAGCCAGGTTTGAACCTGCCACCTCCGGTATATGGGGCCAGTGCCCCACTCTTTTGAGCCACAGGCGCTGCCCCAAACTAGATTTTTATAATCTGGGATCATTGACACCCAAAGAAGATTATTTGTTACTATTTTTTAGGATCATGATTCTGAACATTTGCTACAACTACAGCAGCTAACTTTACTTATTTTAGTTGTCTGGCACTATACTGTTTTCCACTTGTATAAATATCTCGTTGAATTCTCATAGATACCCATTTAATAGCAAAGAAAATCAAGGTTTAGCAAGTAACTTGCCTAAGATAACTGCTAGTAAGTGGCAGCCCAGGATTTGAACTTTATTCTATCTGATGACAAACCGTCTTGTTTATTATTTATTACACAATCACCACAGAGTGAAGTAGTTGAGGAAAGGACAGGAGAGATCCCTTTATCTCCTTTATCTGTGGGCAGAGTCGTAGAGAAAGGGTGACCAGAAGAAACATCTCAGACTTGTTGCTGATCTCTAAAATAAGGTGTTCATTTTTCCTTTTTTCTTTGAAAAGTAAGCTGAAGCTATAAAGCTGTAGTCAGTTGGGGTGTTGATCGGTCAGGTTCTGCAGTGGAGGTTGGTGCTTATTTATGAACACGTGTAGGCACGTTCAGTCACACCTGGGTCTCCTGCCATGTTCCTCCAGCTTGACGCACAGACACCCTGCCTGTCGATAGCAGTGACTCTCACAGTGCTTCCTCGGATGTCAGTGCATGTTTTTGTAAGAAATTAAAATTAAAAGAAAAGGAGTTTGGGGAAATACCGTAATAGAGATGGTTAACTAGGTTTTCCCTGATAGAATTTATCAGTGGATAACATGCTACTCTGCATAATGTATTCGGCATTGTGCAAAATAGCTTTGAGATCTAGTGTTTTATGAAACTTACTGGGAAGTTTAGTCTAAAATATTCTAAAGTCTAAAGAAACACGTAGGCTTATTTGTTTAAGGTGGTAACTGTGGTATTTGAGCTAACAAAAGAAGTCAAGTCTTCCTAATCTCTATTTTCAGGAACTTCATACTGCCCTAAGAGAACTAAACTAAACATTAAAAAAAAAAAGTAGGACCATCCACTTACATGTGCACTTAGGCACCGTCCCCAGCCTGGAGTGCCCTCCCTTAGGCACCGTCCCCAACCCGGAGTGCCCTCACTTAGGCACCGTCCCCAACCCAGAGTGCCCTCACACACGCACTGTCGATCGTAAGTAGCGATGCCCAGAGCCAGAGCTAGAAATCACTAGACTGAGGACTAGAGAAGTTACTAAACAAAATAGGGAACTTTTACATTAAAGGAAATGTTTTGTGATTGTTTTTTATATTTTATCTTTATTGGTGGTATCTTTATTCTATTTCTTCTTCATATTATTATCATAAGAATATTTAATTAATGCCGTCAGCTCTGAATTACATCCTTAGTAAATACTGCTTTTGTATTACTGTTGTTTTGTTTTTTTTAATTAGATACTCCTAAAGCAAAAGTTTAAAGGATTATTATCTATGTGACAAATCCAAGAAGCAAAAATTTCGGAGAGGAGAGTGGAAGCAGTTCTGAGAGCAGAACAAGTAGAAAATGAAGGAAAACGTGAAATACTATGACATTTATATTTTTTTCTCGAACTGAATTCTTACACATGAAACAGATAAAAATGCATCTTCTTACTGCAGATATAATCAAATTGAGCTTTTGTTTTGATTTACTGAACTTTCTGCACTTCTTCATTCCCTTCAGAAGTATAGAGAAACTTCCAATGACTATATAAGAATGTATTTAAAATATTTTTATTTATTTATTAGTAATTTGCCTCATTTCAGAATAATTTATGACTCATGGAATGTAGATCACATGTTCTTTGGTTTTAAACTGTGAACTTACTTTCAGAGAATGAATATTGCTTAAGATTTCTTAGGGCCCTTAGGATTGTTAGCAAATCTGTTATTGACAGGTTTTTAATTGCATAGAAATAATTTTGGAAAAACAAATGGAAATTAAGCTACTAAATAATGCAATGGTTTACAATATACTTTTAACTTTTAAAAGTACTTTATAACATATATTGTTTGACTTATGTGAAAAGTTTTTTTAAAGTTTTGTTCATTTACCAAAGTCAACAGAGGATCTAGTATTCTTTAATAATATGTAAGTAAAGAAATTTAAAATGTAGATTTTTTTTTTCCCCACATAAAACCAGTCACGTGTTGCTGGTAGAAGGAGTGATCGTTGTTGTAGAGTGGCAGTCACTGTCATTGTCATTATTTTCTTAAACATTATGCTGCTCCTGACTCCAGGTGGTAAATGTTAACAACACTAGTGAAAATGATATCCTAGAGCTCTGTAGCTCTTGCATGTTGTTAATACATGTATGTAGCATCAAAATGAGTGTTGGAGAAGACTAATAGAAAATGGTTTGAAGGCTAATATACATATTAGGTAGGAGCTAATATTTTGTTTTTGCAAAAGGACCACAGGCAAAAGTGATGCTGAACAGCCAGTAATAAAATAATTTAAACATCATTTTTTCAAAATAATATGTCTTAAAAGGGAAAATAAAAACTTTCTGTTGAATCACAACAAACTTAGATTTTTACATGGAGAAATAATTTAGTAGTACTTAATAGAAATCTGTTCAATTAAGAAAGTTTAGCTTATACAAGGATACAAAAATAGAACAATGAACTTAATATATTTGCATGTGGAAGATAAGCTCATTTATTTTCCTTTCTAAGACATAGTTAATGTAAGTTGTATAC
Organism: Arctocebus calabarensis; assembly: GCA_963573935.1. Classification (NCBI taxonomy): domain Eukaryota; kingdom Metazoa; phylum Chordata; class Mammalia; order Primates; family Lorisidae; genus Arctocebus; species Arctocebus calabarensis. The sequence continues at coordinate 55,144 of CAUYON010124829.1, forward strand.
ACTCCAGCTATTACCTTGCTTTTGCATATCAAAGTAGAAAATACTGACTTCATTTTTATAATTTATTAAATGTGAAATTGGTCTGTATCAGCTAATTTATAAAGGTAATATTATTTCCAACAAAATGTTGTTATTAGCATTGATTTTGTATTTGTTAGACTTCTTACATTCTTTATTTGATATTATTTATTACACTAATTTAGAAATATATGATTCATAAATTTAAGGGTCTTATATAGTGTAATAATTTAATTTCACCTGTTTTGAAGGTTGACTAAGTAATTGACTAATTGAAAACACATACTCACTTATTTAACATGCCCCAGGTCTAAGTAATCCCAGATCTGTTTTATCCTATACTGAATGTTCTCAATATTATTTGACATCTAAAAATCATTGAAAAAAATGCAATTTACTTTAATCCTTGACTGTAAGTTATATTATCTTGCATATGTGGAAAAATCTATAAATACAGATTAAAATTAAGTTAGCTAATTAAAATCCTTTACAATTCTGTCGTTCTCCCGAGGAAAGAAAGAACAGAATATTACATGTGTAATATTTATTCTTTACTACTTATCAGAGTGAGTGTATGAATATCTATTTGAAAGGGTGCAGCAATATATTAAAATGGGAATTTAATATTCTGGTCAGTTAAAGTGGAAAAGAAAATAGTAGTAAATTACATTGGGTCCCTTTACATTATCACTCTTGAACTTTATCATCTATACAGTGGGAGGTAAGAATAGCTCACTGGATTTTTAATTTTTAAATTATTTGAAAATAATAATCTAACTATTTGTATGCTATTATTTTCAGTATTTCCTTCTACCAACTCTTCTTTGGAGCTGTTTGTAAATTTCACTATCCTATATTTCACAGAAAGCTTACATGAAAAACAGTTTATGGTACTTCTCAGAGTCACTTCATAATAGGAAATTAACTTAAGTTCCAGTTCATTATTTTATTATTGTAATTGCCAAGCAACTTGTTTTACATACTTACATTATCTTAAAATAAATATACCTGCCCTTAAATCAAGAAACACTGTTCTTTGCTTTTATCTACGTCTGGACTAATAATGACCTTCTGAAGTTACCTCCAAACTTTGGCAATCTTTATGGGTTGCCAAACTTCCATTAATCTTCTGCTTTCTTCTGTAGCAATACATGCCAATGAAATTTATTACATCAACACCTATATAAGTAAAGTAAATCACACAGACCCCCTCATGCCTCTCAAAATGTATCATCATAGGATTTCCTGCATTGTAGAACTATGGTCATCAGTACTAGAAAGCTTTTCAGAAAGTTTACATGTGGCTTAATGGATTATCAATTTTGCTTAAAATAATTAAACCAAGACTACAGTAGCCCCTGTTTTACTAATGTCTTTTTAAGACAACACCTAGAAATTTATCAGTTTTACACTAGTCATCATCCTACTTCTGATAGCCATACAGTAAATTAACATTTGTTAAAAACATAGTGCTTTTACTTCGAAAGGATGTAAAAATATGAATTGGGTCATGTTCAGTAAATATAATAAAAATTTTAAGTGTTTAGAAATCATTGTGCTTTTTTTCACTTAATAATATTTTAGGTTCTTAATAACTCATTAAATAATGGTAAATCTTGGATTGTTTTATCCTAGATGCTGTGAAATAGTATTTATAATCCTTTATCACAGTCAGTATTTTTTGGAACCTTAAAAACTGAGGAATATACCTATAATTGTGATTATATGCAGATAAATATAAAATGCTGAGAGAAAGATAAATTATGTCCAATATTGTGAAGGAAGAGAAAGACATGTGCTAATGAGAAGTGAAATAGAAAAAATAAGAATGGAAAAAGGATGTAAGTAAGGATGATTTTTTTTAATTGGGACTGGATAGACTGTCTTTGTAAGTTTAAAGAAATGCAAATTAAATCAAAATGACAATAAGTCTTTTCATCTTCGAGATTGTGAAGACAGAAGAGCTTTGTAATATTAGTATCGGTAAGTAGGAGGCAATCTAGCACTCTCAGATACTGCTGATGAGGCTGTAGTTGGGTGTAACATCTTTGGAGAGTGATATGGAAGTATCTCAAAAATTTTACTTAGAATTTTACTTCTGGGATTATCCCAATACATATATTTGTACATTTGCATGTCAAAAGAAAATATGTATTCAATGAAATAGTATGTTGTGAGGAAGTCGGAGAAATACTTATGATGTTTATATAACCTAATCTGTAAGATATCTTTGTAGGAACTTGGTAAAGCGTGTGTACTCTCCTACCGTCTTTATTATTTCGGAAACTCCTGCCAGAGCTCCCCGTCTCCCCGTCACATCTGGAGTGGCTGTTCTCTAGGCCTTGCAGGATCTCCCCTCTCCGTCTCTCGAAGATTCTGTGGAACCCTGAGGCTCCTAAGTCATCCCTTTTTATCTTTTCTTTTTTTGGAGTAGAGCTCAATTTTCTGTGTTTCCTGCTAAAAGCTGTGTGGTAAATAAATGTTTGAGATCCTGCAGGCCAGAAAATACCTATCTTCTGTCCTCTTGCTCGTGTAACAGTCTGTCCAAGGACAGGGAACAGAATGGCACAATTACCAGATTGTGAAAAATTGCCCCGTTGGCTCCCAGCTTCCAGTGCTGTTCTTAAGGAATCAGATGTTATTCTGATTGCTCGTCTTTTTTTTTTTTCCCCTCTCTGGAAGTTTAGTAGATTCTTGTCTTTGTCCCTACTCATCTAAATTTTCAAAGTGATGTATCTTGATAAAGATCTTTTCAACTTAAAAAGTCTATGACATTCAAATCTGAAAAACAATTATAAATGTTTCTTTGAGAACTTCTTCCCTTCTTGCTTTCTCTGTTCGGTTTTTGTAGAATTTCTGTTTTTCAGATATTGACTGTCCTATATTCAGCCTGTTACTTTTCCTTTCTTCCCTGCTATTCATCTTTTTGTCTTTTTATTGCACCTTTTAAAGATTGCCTCACTTTGTCTTCCACCCATTCTCTTGGGTTTTTGTACGCAATATTTTTTAACTTTTTTCTCTGAGTTTTCTTTTTTTATTATCTCCTGGTCTCTGATTATTTAATTTCAACTTTCTTTGAAGTTTTATTCTCTTCCCTTTGTTGCCTCATTCCTTTTTTTCTGTTTGTGTTTTGGGTCTCTTATATTAGACATCTTTCTCAAAAATCTGCCAGTCCTTTGCTCTATGTTCATTTTTAAAAACAAACTGGGACCTCTGTGTGCATGAGACGAGTTTTTGACTAATGGGTTTTACTCTTACTGTTCTGGCTAGACTATTTCATATGAAGAATTTTGACCATCACTATTCACAGGTTTCTTCTCTTTGGTCAGATTTCTCCTTCCTAGTAGTACAAACTGTTTTACTACTGTTTTATTCAGAGCTGAGTGTAGGAAAGACATTTTTAATCCCCTTTCGTCAGTATGTTACCCCTCAACTTCAGGTTCTCTATTCTCTGCGTAGAATACCTCTGGTTTAGCCTCTGAAGAGTTTTCTGCTGATGTGCATGGGAGGAGGAATGAAGAAGAGGCAGAGAGAAATGTAAACGTAAATGCTTCCTAAACAGAGTTTGAGTCGGTCAGACCTATATACGGTACAACCTTCAGAGGTACCTGGAGTCTTCCCTTCTGAAGCCTTTCAGGAATTCTAGAGTATGACTCTTGCCACTTGCAAGGTGTGTCCCTCTTGCAGGCATTTAGGTCTGCAGCCTATAAGTTTATAATCATCTGTTTCTGAGATTTAAAAATTGTGTCCCTGTACTCTCTTCTCATTCCCTTGTCTTTGAAAAAGGTATACTTTAAAAGAAAAATCCTTTCTGTTGTTAACTTAATATGGTATCAAGACGGAGTAGGGAAAGTGAGCCTAACACAATATATTTAAATTCCTTATTTAAAATAAATCTAGACAGGGAACTTAAGAATGGTTACCTTTGAAGATTAGGACATAGTTGTATTTAAGGAGCTGTTACTGAATGGTTTGATTGTTTTTTCATGTGTATGTTTATTTTTCAAGAAAAACTTAGCAACTCTGTCTGGGAACAGGGGAAATAAACCGTGAAGATCACATCCTAGGTGGATTTATTCATCAAATTCAGAGTTAGGTTACTTCTTGAAGTGAGACTAGATGGTTTGGGAAAAATAAAATTATATTTGTGAAGCGAGTCCACAAATCAGCAGCCTTTGTCTATGCCAATAAGAGTCAAGCTGAGAATCAAATCAGAGACACAAAACCCTTCACAGTATCTCCTAAGAAAATGAAATAACTGGGTATATATCTCACAAAGGATGTGAAGAATCTCTATAAAGAGAACTATGAAACCCTGAAAGAAGAAATAGCAAAAAATGGCTGGAAAGAATTAACATCATTAAATTGTCCATACTACCCAAAGCAATGTACAGATTTAATGCAATTCCCATTAAAGTACCAACATCATACTTTGAAGAACTTAAAAAAATAGTACTTCATTTCATATGGAACCAGAAAAAAAAATAGCCAATACAATTTTAAGAAATAAAAAACAAATCTGGAGGCATCCCATTACTAGACTTCAGGTTACATTACAAGTATATAATGATCAAAACAGCATAGTACTGGCATAAAAAATAGAAACATAGACCTGTGGAATAGAATACAGAATCTAGAGATGAACCCAGCCACCCAGGGGAATGGTAAGCTCTGAGCTAAAGGGCATAATGTTAGGGTGTACACCACACTCCCTAGATGAAGAGCTCAACTACAACTTGAACTTCACCTTAGAAATGCAAGCAATATAACCTAATCATTTGTGCCCTCCTTAATCTCCAATAAAAACAATTTAAAAAAAAAAGTATAATTGTGATTGTAAGTTTATAGAACTACCATATAGTTTAAGCTTGGATGGTAGGGCTGAGAAAGAAATTAATTGATCAAAGAACATCAATGGAAATCCATTTACTGAGATCAAAAAGTTAAACATGGCAGGCATGTTCTCTGACAACATTCTGTCCACATTTACTATAAGAGACTACTGTACTTGAGTATTAATCTAATTTAGTATATTATTTCCGATAAGTATTTTTTAGGTATGAAGCACATAGCTTAAAGGTAAGCTAATTAGTCTGCCAGTAGATTTTAAACTAAGATAAATGAGAGTGTAGCACAGAATGAAAAACAATAAAAATATTTTTATTCTATGCTATATATTGTTTTAGCAAGCTCTAGGTGCTATAAGAGTTAAAAGTTCCAGCTGAAAACTTCACCAAAATGGTCTCTGAAAATCTATACTTTTTTGTGTCTTTGCTCTCTGGTGCTAAGAGGTTCTCAAGAAGGTGAGTATCTCATGTACCATTTGTGCTATAATATTTAATTACAGTGAGTGTACAGAAGATTAGCTGTCTCAAAGGTTCTCTTGAAATGAGATTGCACATCAAAACTGCATTGTGCCTTGCGAAGTAAGCAAATCTAAGAAAGAGGAGAAGGTGATGTCAAGACTTATTGCAAAATGAACAAATAAAGGGATAGGATTTGCTTGGTGTTCAGCCTATTAAAGCATAGCCAAATGTCAGCTTTCATTTGTCAACTTAAATATGTTTTTCTAAAATTTACAGAGATTCAGTGTACGGAAAGTATCCTTTAGCTAGTATTTGGACTGAGAATTAAGCAACAGGAAAATGCTAGATAGATGATACTAATTACTCAGTTTCTCATAGTGATAAATTACCACTAAATATGTACATTAGTAATACAGATAAAGGTGTTGCTTTTATATTTATTTGATGATAAAATTTTCTCCCAGACACGTGAGTTTTTAAAAGTTTCAGTTAATGTCTGTTCCTCTATAGCTAGACCTCAAATACAACATGTACCAAACCATTTCTGGTCTCCAGAGACTAAAATTAAAAAGAAAAAAGAAAGAACACATTTTTAAAAGAACACATTTAAGAGCTAAGCCTCAAGTAGGTAATTTGGAGCCTAAATTGGGCTTGCTTGGAAATAAAAATCAGACCACATAGGTGAGAACCTCAACCACAGCCTCAAAATTGACAGGTGGAGGGAACTGGAATAGCAGATAGGGAGCCTTTATGAAGGGGTCGGATTGCCCTGAAGCTGGAGTTATTTACTGGCAAAGTGTGACCTTATCGAGCTTTGAAATAGCAAGGAAAAGAGGACCTGAATGAATATGAGATCCTCTCCTGTGAATTAAAACCTTTAAGGGGATCCCAAAGGGTCCGGAGATGAGTGGCTAAAGCAGAAGAAATTATGTTACAAAACTAATTAAGCTTAATCTTTTAAAGAATTCCGTCAAATCCAGATATAGCCAGCCACCGTGAGGGAGAATCAATAGCACCAATAAATTTAGCCCCCAAATGCAGAAGAACAATGTATGAAATTAACTGTGGAATTTCAAAAAACTAATACACACAAAACCTGTGGGAATGAAACAGATCCACTTAACACATAGAATGTTTAGAAATAGTTCTGAGATCGAAACCTTAGTGGAGAGCCATGACTAATTGCTATTAAATTTATCCTACCATGAACTACAACACTTTGCAACAAATGATTCAGGGCTTGATCCTTGAGCCTGGGAACTGAGTGAGTGTCAAAGGGACCCTCTTGTAGCTGGACAGAGCTGAAACCAGAATCTGGAAAAGCAGCCCTCTGCACACTTGCAGGGTGGCTCTGGGTTTCCAGGGCTAAAAAGGAGTTATGGGGTACAGCGAATGAGATTGAGGTATAAAGCCTATACTATCTGGGGGTCCCAGATATACCATCCCTGTCTGAGTTGAGCACCTGAGGGAGTAGTCGGGGCTGAGAGGGGTGCACAGTACACTTAAGAGCCTAGAGTGTCGGCCATATTGACACCAGGAAGAGAAAATCCCTCCTCCAATGTCTCTCCAGAAACACCTGCCAACAAGGTTTAATATCAGGTTGGTGGGCAAAGGAGAAGTAGTTTTAAAAATCCATCACAAAATAATTATTCCAGAATAGGCAGAAAGAGAGAATTTGGAGATAAGAAATATAATAGCATGGTCCATCCCTTTGACTCCTCAGCATCCGTATACTAGGTATACCCCTACACACATTGGAATGCTGCTCTACAATAAACAACTCCTTTCACCTAATGGGATACTTGCTATCTTTTCAAAATGAGGTGATGCACAGCCCTACAATCAGTGTGCACACCACTGTGGCTATGTTAACTGGCACCCAAAATCCATTACAGTTCCACTGGATAGTGTGTTGTATAAAGGCTAATTGTAAAGTTAACCTCTAACAACTTGTATATAAATTTTTTAATGGAAAGGAGAGAACAAAGGAAAATGTTAGCATTTACACATAAACACATACATATGAGAAGCACAAATAAAATATGCAAAGTGATGACAGTCCTTATTTCTTCCCCTTGGTCACAAGGCCCTAATTGTTACTTGTGGCTTCCCTCTTCCACTATTTATTCATTTCCCCCACCTTTGGACAGAACCTCAGCTGCAGATTCTTTACTTGATAGAACAATTCAAACCCTCATTCCAATCCTTAATCATTGTGCATTTTCCATTAACCCCTCCTCCTGAGTATGGAATACTAATAAAAACCTCAGAAAAACTCCAATGTCACAATAGTCCTCTTTGTCCCTAATGCATAGCAGCAACCCAGTTTCCTCTTAGTAATAGGGATCAGTTACTCCACCTTTCTGCCTGTTGTTCAAGTAGCAATCTGCCTATTCAGGAGTCCAGAATAGCCAGATGGCAATCTCTTTCTCCAGTTCAGTGCAACCATTGTTGTGGTTCCCATGATGTCTTTGAACTAAGATAACCAAACCATCAGAACTCAAAGATGCCAGAACAAGAAGCATATATTCTGCAAGTGGGTTGTTAGGTGTTGCTATGATCTGAATGTTGGTGTCCTCACCGCCCCAATTCATATGTGAGACCTAATCATTGATGTGATTGATGTTAAGAGGCAGGGCCTTAAGGAGGTGATTAAGTCATGAGGGTGGAGGCTCATGAATTGGGATTAGTGCCCTTATAAAAGAGGTACAAGGGAGCTGTTGACTTCTTCCACCATGTCAGAAGCGGCAAGAAGGTACTATTTTGGCTCGGCGCCTGTGGTTCAACGGGCTAAGGCGCCAGCCACGTACACTTGAGCTGGCGGGTTCAAATCCAGCCCAGGCCCGCCAAACAACAATGACAGCTGCAACCAAAAAATGGTCAGGCGTTGTGGCAGCCGCCTGTAGTCCCAGCTACTCGGCAGGCGGAGGCAAGAGACTCGCTTGAGCCCAGGAATTGGAGGTCGCTGTGAGCTGTGATGACACAGCACTCTATCCAGGGTGATAGCTTGAGGCTCTGTCTCAAAAAAAAAAATAAAAGAAGGTACTATTTTGGAAGCTGAAAGCAAGCCATCACCAGACTCTGAATCTGCTTTATTTTGAACTTCCCAGCCTCCAGAACCGTGAGAAATAAATTTCTGTTGTTTATAAATTACCTAGTATAAGGTATTTTGTTATAGCAGCAAGAACAGATTATATAATAGTCTGACATTATAATAGATTAGATTTATAGCCTTCACTATAACCTGTTTTAGATTATATAAAATCAGCACATTGTACCCCGTAAGTGCGTTAATGTACATAGATTTAATTAAAAATTGGTTAGAAAAAAAATAGAACAGGTTATAGAAGAGCCATTCTCACCTTCAGCCTTTGATTCCTGAACCCATATATTCTGGATCTGGAGGAGAGGACACCACGTATTTTGGGGGGGAAGAGTTAGTTAAATCTAACTGAAGCTAACCAGAAGCTAGAAATAAATCCCTTTGTTATTTTGTTTACTTACCCCTGAGATTTTCTTTTGACATATCGATTGTCTGCCTCTGTATCTTTTCACATTTATTGATGTCTTTGGGGCTTTTTTAATCTGTTGATTCAGTCTCTTTCTATATTAAATATACAAAGCATTTGACAGATAAGTTGTAAATACTCGTCCAATGTATTAAGTTTTATTTGTATGTATATATCAAAGGTTTTAATTTTCATGTATTTGAATGTGATCTTGTTGTTTGCCATTCCCTTCATTGCTTTTAAGCTTAGAAATACTTCTCTCAATTTAATAAATATTGTAATATATTATTATGGTTTGTATTTTCTTTGCATTTAACTGAAAAATTCTGCCTGGGATTAATTTTGTTACATGGTAAAAAAATAAAGACCTAACTCTTATTTCCCCCACAAATGTCTAACCAATTTATTCAGCACTGTTTATAGAATAATTCTTTTTGCCATATGATGTAATAAATTTTTAAATGTTTTAAAATACAATTCGACATACTATTCTCAAGGGAAGGATGTAAATAAATGAATAAACTATTCTCTTCCTTTGGAATATCTGGCTACCCTTGTAAACCACATTGTTTAAATTATTTTAGCTTTATAATATGTTATATTCTATGAATATTAGATATTATATTAATATTACCTATTAATCTTTATAATGTTATCTATTAATCGATAACCACACTTAAATTCCTCTTCTTCTAAAAAGGTTTTATCTTTATAATATGTTATGTATTAATCGATAACCACACTTTAAATTCCTCTTCTTCTTCCGTTCAGGTGAACATTAGAATTGTTTTATCTACTCCAAATGGGTTTTTTATTGGAATCACTTTGAAATTATAAATGAATTAGGAAAGAATTGACACCTGTGCTAGGGTGCTCCAGAGAAACAGAACCAATAGGATGTACATATAAAGAGATATTCTGAAACACCAACTGACATGATTATGAAAGCTGACAACACATAGAGCTGCAAGCTGAGTTGGCTGTCTGAAGACCCAGGAGAGCTGAGGGTGCCGTTCCAGTCTAATGAACACACGCTGGCACGCTTAGGCGCTAGCAAGAACTGGTGTTTCAGTTTTAAGGCATTCAAGCAGGAGGAGTTCTCTATTTCTTAGGAGAGGTTCAACCTTTTTGTTCTTTTCAGGCTTTTATTAATTGGAGCATTAGGGGGAGCAATCTGCTTTACTCAGTCTGCTGACTTAAGTGTTAAATCTCATCCATAGACACCCTCACAGAAACACCCAGATTAATGTTTGACCAAATACATCAGCACCAAACGGTCCAGTCTGCTGCCACTCTCAAAACCCTGAGCAAGAGCCCAGATGCAGGTGTGAACATGGAATGGGCATCCAGGCCCTACAAAGTCTTGGGGCAGGGCATGGTGGGGGCCATCCTGCCCTAGAGCCATGGCGTGTCAGCCGTAGCCAGCTGAAAACCAGCTCAGTGGAGATGAGCCTTCCGCTCCTAATCTAAGTACTTAGAGCCTTTCGTTCTGAAGGTTGCAATACCGTTGGGGGTTATCCATCCACTGTGGGAAGGGGAAATGTCTGCCTTGATCCTCCACTGGAGCCTGGCACTTCAGATGTGATTCCACATAGGAGTTAAATGTTCTGATATTTGCATGTAAGTAAAAGTCACTAATTTAATTTTTTTAATTTTCATTTACTTTGGATGACATTAAGTGGCAAAGAACACTGTGACAAGTTGAGAAAGACCATACAAGAAAGGGAAAAGCTTTTTTAATACCTCAAGCCACACTATTTCTTGCATTTTTTAAATTAATATTTACTAATTTTAATAGAAATATGTTTCAATAAAAACAGATTTGAAAAAATAAATTGTAGGATACAGGGTTACATTTATTTGTTCAAATACTGCAAGAATTTGTCAGAGGTTATTTCCTGCATTTTTAAGCAAAGGGCCTTGCCTTTTCACTTCACATTGTGCACTCATTTTCTGTGTTTTGCTTTTTTAAGACAGAGTCCACGCTGTCACCCTGGGTAGAGTGACATGGCATCATCATAGCTCACAGTAACCTCAAACTTTTGAGCTCGAGGTATCCTTCCTGCTCAGCCTCCTGAGTAGCAGGGACTACAGGCACCTACCTCAATACCCAGCTAGTTTTTCTGTTTTTAGTAGAGATGGGGGTCTTGCTCTTATTCAGGTTGGTCTCGAACTCAGGAACTCAAGGAGTTCCACCCACCTCAGCCTCCGAGTGTGCTAGGAGGCACTCTGCCCCACCTGTGCACAAAAGTTTTGTAGCTGATTTTTTCCTGGGAAATGAACATTTGGGCCCCTGTGCAAGTGTGTGTGAGTGTGGAGAAATAAATATAGGACAGATAAAGAGTAATATTTTATCCTTCTGGGAAATGGATATTGATTTTCTCAAAAATTATAATGGAGAGAAAAAAGATGATAAGTTTACTGCTCATTAACATCAAAAGCCTCACCAACATAGCAGTAAGCTCTAGGAAAACTCAATGTTTAAAAAGCAGTTATGATGAACAGTTTGAACTGATTCCTTGAGTTTCATGGATATGACTTAGGGACTCTTAACAGCCAAATTCCAAATAGGTTACTTTAAAAGGTGCAAAGTAGACTTGTAACTCCAACAAAATGTAAAGCTATAAAAAAAATAAGATAGTAGCAAGATGTTTTTTTATTTTGCATGAAGCAGATGCTACTTAGGAAAAATGGGGTCTAAAGAACACACAACATAGCTTCAGCCATTTAGCAGAACTGTGGGCCCTGGGCAAGCACAGATCAGCTAGGTTTGGAACAAATTAGGGAAGGTAATGATGAAAGATCTGTGAAGGAACAACACAGAACTAGTGAGATGTCGACTTTGTCTTAATTTACCCGATGCTGGGGAAAGAATACTGGTCACCTCACTTTTCAGTGATGAAAATTCACATCATCATCTTCAAACACAGAAGAATGAGGAGCAGTTGTTCAGAAGCCACCGAAATGATTCTGACCTCCTGTACTGGGTTGTCATACGTGTCTTGGCAGAGAAACACTTTCATTCAAGATGAATATGTAGTTGATGAGTGCTTTTCAAGAAGCTAATTGTCTGAAGTTCTCTGTACTTGATTTCCTACGACCAACTCCTCATTAAGGTGATTCATGAAATTTTTCAATTAGCTTCTGATGATATTTTTAAAAATTGACTTGGCTTCCACCTTTCAACAAAATGAATAAGTCAGCATACCATGCAGACAGGTGTGGACTTGGCGGAATTATAAAGTTAAATGATTCTTATGCAGAGTTGAGAAAATAGGCAAGTACTAAAAGCAGAATCCAAACAGGCACAACTATTTCAGAAAGGATAAATGAGAAAGTACAACTGAACTGTTGGGCTACTAACTAACTAACCTGTCCACTCAGAGAGCACGGGGGTTGCATACACACTCTGGAGTCAGACTTCCCCAAGTTCAACTCTTGCCTCTTTTCTTTTTTTATAATTTTATAAATATATATAATATAAATTTATAATTTGAATCATAATTGTGTACATTGGTGCAATCATAGGGCACAATGTGCTTCATATACAATCAGAAATATTTTGATCGTACTGTTACAGATAGCCTTCATGGCATTTTCTTGATCACTATAAAGACATTGATATTCTACCTTTAATAAGTTTCACCAGTACCCTGCTAAGATGCACCGTAGGTGTGGTCCCACTAATTGCTCTCCCTCCACCCTTCCTCCTCCCTCCCCTCCACTCCCTTTCCCCTTTCCCTGTATTCTCGTCCTATAATTGGGTTTTAGCCTTCATATGAAAGCTATAAATTAGATTCATATTAGGGCTGAGTACATTGGATAATTTTTCTTCCATTTTTGAGATACTTTGCTAAGAAGAATATGTTCCAGCTCCGTCCATGTAAACACAAAAGAGGTAAAGTCTCCATCTTTCTTTAAGGCTGCATAGTATTCCATGGTATACATGCTTTTCTTTTCTTTGAGACAGAGTTTCACTATGTCACTTGGTGGACTGCCATGACATCATGGCTCACAGCAACCTCAAACTCTTGGGCTTAAGCAATTCTCTTGCCTCTCACTCAACCTCTCAAGTAGCTGGGATTACAGGTACCCACCACAATGCCCAGCTAATTGCTGAACATCTTTTCATATACTTATTGAACATTTGCTTATCTTTTTTGGAGAAATGCCTATAGAGTCTTTGCCATTTTGTAATTGAATTATTTGCCTTTCTACTATGGAGTTGTAAGAGTTCTGTACATACTCTAGATATTGAGTCCCTATCACTGCAGTCCGTAACTCCAGGCCATGGTCAGTACCCACCTGTGGCCTATAAGAAACAGGGCCGTGCGGCAGGAGGTAAGCAGCAGGCTAGAACAGGGGTTCTCTACCTTCCTAATGCCACGAAACTTTAATGCAGTTCTGCATGTTGTAGTGACTCCCAACCATAAAACACTTTTCATTGCTACTTCATAACTGTAATTTTGCTATTGTTATGAATTGTAATGTAAATAAATATCTGATTACGGGAGACCCCAAAGGGCTCGCGACCCACAGGTTGAGAACTGCTGGGCTAGAGGGAGCCAGCAATGCACCATGGCTGCTCCCCACTGTTTGCATCACTCTTCGAGCCCCACCTCTGGCCAGATACGTGGCAGCATCAGCTGGTCATATAAGCAGGGACCTTACTGTAAACTGCTCATCTGAGGGATCCAGGCTGCCTGCTCCTTATGAGAGCTAATGCCTGAGGGCCTGCCGTGATATAATGTGCTGGAATCATCCTAAAGCAATGCTCCACCCCAACCCCAGTCTGTGCAAAAACTGTCTTCCATAAAACTGGTCCCTGGTACCAAAAAAGGCCTTGCCTTATCAGATATATAATTTGCAAATACTTTCTAGCACTCTGGGTTTTTACTTTCTTGATAGTATCCTTTGAATTGTAAGTTTTTAATATGGGCGATCTCCAGGTTATCTTTTCTCTTCTGTGGCTTATGCTTTTTGTGTTTTTTCTAAGAACCCACTGCCAAATTTAAGATCATAAAAGATTTACATATGGAATCAGAAAAAAGCCTTGAATAGCCAAGACATTACTCAGAAATAAAAACAAAGCAGCAGCAATTATGCTACCAGACCTCAGATTATACTATAAATCGATAATGATCAAAACAACACGGTACTGGCACAAAAACAGAGAGGTAGATGTTTGGAACAGAATAGAGAACCAAGAGATGAATCCAGCTGCTTACCACTATTTGATCTTTGACAAGCCAGTTAAAAACATTCAGTGGGGGAAAAGACTCCCTATTTAACAAATGGTGCTGGGTGAACTGGCTGGCGACCTGTAGATGACTGAAACTGGACCCACACCTTTCACCATTAACCAAGATAGACTCTCACTGGATTAAAGATTTAAACTTCAGACATGAAACTGTAAAAATACTTAGAAGAAAAGTGCAGGGAAAACTCTTGAAGAAATCGGCCTGGGTGAATATTTTATGAGGAGGACCCCCTGGGCAACTGAAGCAACATCAAAAATACACTACTGGGACCTGAGAAAACTAAAAAGCCTTTGCACAGCCAAGAACACAGTAAAGCAAGCAGACAGCCCTCAGAATGGGAGAAGATATTTGCAGGTTATGTCTCCGACAAAGAATCCACAGAGAACACAAACGTATTAGCAAGAAAAGAACAAGTGATCCCATCTCAGAGTGGGCAAAGGACTTGAAGAGAAACTTCTCTGAAGAAGACAGGCACACAGCCTATAGACATATGAAAAAATGCTCATCATCCTTAATCATTAGAGAAATGCAAATCAAAACTACTTTGAGATATCATCTAACTCCAGTAAGATTAGCCCACATCACAAAACCCCAAAACCAGAGATGTTGGCATGGATGTGGAGAAAAGGGAACACTTCTATACTGCTGGTGGGAATGCAAACTAATACTGCTTTCCTTTGGAAGGAAGTTTGGAGAACACTTAGAGATCTAAAAATAGACCTGCCATTCGATCCTACAATTCCTCTACTAGGTACATATCCAGAAGACCAAAAAAAAAAATCACATTATAACAAAGATATATGTATCAGAATATTTATTGCAGCCCAATTCATAATTGCTAAGTCATGGAAGAAGACCAAGTGCCCATCGACCCAAGAATGGATTAATAAATTGTGGTATATGTACACTATGGAATATTATGCAGTCTTGAAGAAAGATGGAGACTTTACCTCTTACATGTTTACATGGATGGAGCAGGAACATATTCTTCTTAGCAAAGTATCTCAAGAATGGAAAAAAAAGTATCCAATGTACTCGGTCTTACTATGAAACCAATTTCATAAGAAAGCTATAACCCAATTATAGCCTAAGAAGAAGGGGAAAGAGGAGAGAGAGGGGAGGGGAGGGGGGGGAAGGATGGGTGGAGGGAGGGTAATTGGTGGGATCACACCTACAGTGTGTCTTACAAGGGTACATGTGAAAGTTACTAGGTGTAGAATATAAATGTCTTAACACAGTAACTAAGAAAATGCTGTGAAGGCTATGTTAACCAGTTTGATGAAAACATTTCAAATTGTATATGAAACCAGCACATTGCACACCATGATTGCACTAATGTACACAGAGACTTCTATAGCTTTAGTGCTCATATCTAGGTCTTTCGTTCATTTTGAATTGATTTTTTTTTTTTTTAACATGGCATTAGCCTTCTGATGAATTTAAGTAATGTAGATTAAAAACACTGCAGCAAAATGTACAAATGAGTATTGAAGAAAATCAAATTAAGGATGGGTAGTCCTTATTAATTTCATATGAATTTCAAGTTAAGTATGAAAAATATATTTTCTGTGGATTTCAGTTTTCACCATAATAGTTTAGAGACATAATTAGTCCAAGAATGACATATCAGAACTTGCATTGCCTCCCATTAATTTATCAATGAACCATTGTAAGTGAAGAAAAATTCCGTAGCATAACATATATATGGCAAATGTAACTTCCCATGGGAAAACAAACTTCGTAAAACAATTTAGTATGCTTTAGTTCAAAAAATGTTAAGACAGAAACATTAACCTTTGTTGAATTTTGTGTTATAGCAAATATACTGTACACCTTAAAATATTTAATAAAAGAAGAGAAACCTAAGGTCACTGTTCACAAATTTGTCTTTTCAAAAGCTTTCAGTAATGGCAAAGCTTAACTTTTTCAACACTGAAAAACTTATCTATGTTCCAGAAAACATTTCACCTATTATAATCTTGTAAGTAAAGTTAAAAACAAAAAAAAGTCCTGAGATTTCATGAAGCCATCTTACCTGCTTGCACTTCTAGAGCGTCTGGCTGTGCTGTAACTTTTTGGGGGTGTTTTAGAACGTTTCTTTTCTTTGTCTTCTTTCTTTTTGTCTCTAACAAATGAACACAATTTATTAACACACTAGAAGGTTCAGCTAATGCCAGTTCATATAGTGTTACAATTAAAAGTATAATCAGATCTAATCTCATTCTTCAAAGCATGAATGTTATTCTACCAGAAACTGTTCTAAAAATAACAGCTCATTTGTCATATCTGTGTTATGCAACTACTTTAAAAATCCCATTTTCCTATTCTCCTGGTACTTCATATGTAAAACTTATCTCCATTGGCACAGACTATGAGATAAGAAAATAATTAGGATGCTGGCCAGTTTCTTGGTATGTTTTGCTGGTCAACACCACAGGCTTAGTAATTATCTTCAGGCTCTTCTAACCTTCTCTTCTCTCAGACGAATACCACTTCCGCAAACCACCTCTCCTAGCAGGGCTAAAACCTGTAACACCACCATTGTTCTTCCAAAGCACATGTCCTGTGTTAACCTTCACTGTGGACCCAGTCAAGCTTCTTTTTCTGCTGCTACATGCTCTCAGCCATTCAATACTTATTAGAGTATCCTACTGTAATGGACTGGTACTACAGCCAAACCTAAAATCAAAATCTTTTCACAGATTCTGACAGATTTTATTTTATTCACCACAGCATTTCCCCCAAGATTATCATTCTTCCAAAGACCCTGAGCAAAGGGTGGAGCACCAGCCTCTATGTGTTCACTATGAGTCCCATGAATACACACACCCTTACCTTAACTTCTCCATAACTTTATGGATCAAAGTATTCCTTTTATTGGTCTGAGCTAATCTTTCCACCTTCTGTTATTCCTTCCCTTCTCTGTTCATCCTGTTCCATCAGTTAGCCGCTCTCTTCATTAAAAGTTTTTATCATCTTGTTTTTAGATTACAACTGTCTCCTAATGGGTTCCAGTCATCCCTTTCCTAAATTCAGTCCGCACTCTCTCTCACAAATCTTGTAATGTACAAACCTGAATATATTAATTCTGCATTCATCATTTTTCAACCCATTCTAGTTGTCTCTTGCATCAAGTGCAGATACACTGCAAACAAAGCCTTTTATGTTACCTTTCCACATTGGATCTCCTATCTTCATGCCCACCCACATGAAAGCACTATTTCAAGAAACAGCATTCTCCACCTGAAACCATGTCCCCCAGAGTCTAGTCGAGTCATAGCTCAAACCTCTCTCAACGTTAGCAAGTGGCAACCATCATTTAACAGCCTGCCCGCCCCACCCCGCAATTACATTCACCACTCCTCCCTTAGTAAACACAAAGTCCTTGGAGGAAGGAATGCTGAATTCCTTTTTGAATAATTGCTCCATTAAGCAACCATGGATTAACAGATGGCTAATTAACAGATGGTTCACTGTGTCACATGATGAAAAGTACATTACAGCCGAAACACTGAAAGCACAGCCAACCCAGCTCCCTGTTCCCATCAGTCGAGTTATATGCTTACCAAGAATAAATTTTGTTGGATTCCCAGTTGTACTTATTTTAATTACATTATTTAAATACATGAACAGATAAAATAATACAAAACATAGGGCTGCTTCTAGAAAATTAAGGTACCTATTTTTGAAAAAGACAAAGAACAGTTGATAAAAAATTAAGCGCTGTGAAAATGTATGTGTCTGACAAATATAAAGCATTGGGGCATACAGTTTAAAAGGGTTCTGCTCCATATGAGAAGACTGGTTATTGAATGTATTAAGTAGAAATAATGTTAACGGGTTTCTTTTTTCATAAATCCTCACTTTAACTCTTGCCTGGTCCCAAATCACAGGATTAGAGAAACTCCAGTATGGCTCAGGGTGTACAGCAATCCTTATCAGAAGTTTCCAGTCACTGATAATGGGATACACAGAGATCAGGAGGTGCCGCTATCTTGCCTTACTCTGGCATACCACAAGGAATGGTTGGTAGCACTCAATCCTTGGCAGGGGTCCGGTGGAAAGTAGAAAACAAAAAAAGGTAGTAGGACAGGTAAGAATTTTTACTAGGAAATTCTACATAGGCCCTTAGCTAGAAGTTAAAGTTTCAGTTTATAAGAAAGCACCAGAGAAATAAATGTTAGTCCCCTCAAATTCTATAGTTTCTTCCCCTGTCTAGCCCTGTCTCTGCTTCCCAAACCCAACCACCTCTTCTGTCACTTAGCAGCACAGCATTTGGGGCCTTGGGAACTCTGACACTTGTCTTCTCACCCAATGTTAACAGTCTTTTCTACCTTGTTTTTGATGTGCTCCTTGACCTTCTACCTCTCTCTCTGGAATGCGATCTTCTCCGCCTTGGACTTTTGGATCGTCGTCTACTCCGTGACTTAGAATGTGACCGCCTCCTCGATCTGCTTCTTGACCGCCTAATAACGTAAAAGGAAGCCAGAACATGTATACAAGTGTAAAAACACTCTGTGACTATTCAGCTAAGTATCAGATATATGGTCTAACTACCAATTAAGTGGGGATAATTCCTTTCTGGTTGCTTTCACTATTCAATCCACAGAGTAAATATCTTTGATGCCTTAGAAATTAGTAATGCCTTTATTAACACTTAAAGAGTTTCTCACTTTTTTTCTTTGGGGACTGTCTCATTTTGTCACCCTCAGAAGAGTGCTACAGCATAAGAGCCCACAGTGACCTTAAACTCTTAGGCTAAAGAAATTCTCTTGCCTTAACCTCTCCAGTAGGGCACTATATGTTCCTGTCACAACGCCCAGCTTTATTTTTAGAGACAGGCTGGTCTCTAACTCCTGCATTCAAGCAATCCACCCGCCTCAGCCTTCCAGAGTGGATTATAGGCATGAGCCACCGTAATACCTGGTTCTCACACCTTTAATGTTTTGCTCAGTGTCAGACCAGTCCTTCTATACCCACTGTAACTACAACTCCAAGGTTAAAATACCACTAGAGAAAGAAGAAAAATTAAAATATCTGAACTTATTTGCATCATCTTATAAAATTATGTAGCATTTCAGCATGTATTTATTTTTGTTTTTGAGACAGAGTTTCACTTTGTCACCCAGGGTAGAGTATGGTGGTGTCACAGCTCACAGCAACCTCAAACTCTTGGGCCTAAGTGATTATCTCTTGCCTCAGCCTCCTGAGTAACTGGGACTACAGGTGCTTGCCATAACATCTGGCTATTTTTTAGAGACAGGTCTCGCTCTTGCTCAGTCTGGTCTTGAACTTGTGAGCTCAAGCAATCCATCTGCCTCGTCCTTCCAGATTGCTAGGATTATAGGCATGAGCCACCGTGCCTGGCCTTCAGCATGTATTTATTAGATTCCTCACTATTACAGCCTAAGCCTTCTTTAGCATTTATCAAATACAAGAGAACCTCTTTAAGTTACCCACTCAAAGGACTGGGACAAATTGGTCAATGTATGAAGGTGGTCACCATAAGGAACGAGGCCTCCTGCATTGATACATACATGTGGTGCATGTCTGGTCTGTGAAAATCAGGTCATCTATACATAGCTGGTTAACTGTGGAGGGTCTACTATATTTATTATGCTATATATAAACTTTAAAAATAGCCTCATAATAAGCCCACAAAGCAGATTTTATTATTCCTGTTTTATAAATACATTTAGTGTGCTGCCATCTACTATTTCTAACTTTTGTTCTTGGCAATAATTTCCATTTCTTTCATTCACAATTTTAAGAAACTGCAAGTAACATATTTAATACACAGAGCTCTGTGAACTGACACTCTTACCCTCCTTCTCCCCTCAGCACGGACTGTCTCTTTCTTATCACACCAAAGAAATGTTTCTCTATCCTCACTGCCTCCCCACACCCCCATCCTTACTTTCCCTTCCAGGATTTAAGAAGCACATTTAACCTTTAGATATTGTCACCCTCCTTCCTGTCTTACCCATTTCCCTGTATTTTAGTAATTAAAAATAAGGGACAATTCTTTGCTTAGTCTCTCTTTTTTTTTTAGACAGAGCCTCAAGCTGTCACCCTGAATAGAGTGCTGTGGCATCACAGCTCACAGCCACCTCCAATTCCTGGGCTCAAGCGAGTCTCCTGCCTCCGCCTCCCAAATAGCTGGGACTACAGGCGCCCGCCACAACGTCTGGCATTTTTTGGTTGCAGCCGTCATTGCTGTTTGGCAGCCGGGGCTGGATTCGAACCCGCCAGCTCAGTGTACATGGCTGGCGCCTTAGCCCGTTGAGCCACAGGCGCCGAGCCTCTTTGTTTAGTCTTAAACACTTAATTCTCATTTATATTACCTAGCCTCTTTGATTGTATTACTTTAGCAGAGAAGGTATTAACACCTACAGCACAGGACAGGTGTGTATTAAATGTGTTTATATGGAGTCCAATTCAGTGCTCTGGTGTAGGCTGATACAGTTGCCCCTTAACAAAATGGGCTTGTATAGTGAGGGTCCAATTATATGGAGAGTTTTCAACTAAATTTGGACTGAAAACATTATTCAAAATCCACATAAGAGAGCTGAATTTCTGTTTAAGCAGGTTCTGAGTGACTTGACTATGCACTATTACAGAAGGTCCTGTACGCAGTAATCTCCTGCATGTACCAACGGACCATCTAACAATAACATTAATTTTTTTTTTTTTTTCAATTGAGACAGAGTCTCATTTTGTCACCCTTGGCAGATCGCTGTGGCTCACAGCAACCTCAGTCTTGGGCTCAAGTGATTCTCTTGCCTCAGGCTCCCTAGTAGCTGCAAATAGAGGCATCCACCACAAAGTCAGGCTGTTTTTGTTTGTTTGTTTGGCAGGTTTGACCCCACCAGCACTGGAGTACATGGCTGGAGTCCTAACCACTGACCTATGGGCGCCCTAATAATACATTAATTATTAATACAGTATTTATTCCCTTCTTTCCTCTTACTGCTGTGCTGAGATAGCTTCTGTTGACATTATTCTCTACAACAATCACTTTAAACCCATCAGTAGTGCCTACACTCAAAAGGTTTTTATACTTCAAAGTACTTACTTCACATCCCTTGCAATAAGATTCCAATAGCCTAAGAATAATGTAATTCTCATCTACCTTTCTGCATGTTCACAAAGACAGGAAATTGAGCAATTACTACAATGCATAACTTACATAAAAGGCACCAAAAATATGCTCTGAATTAAATGACTCTATACAGTATCAGCATCACCACTTTCTTCTTAGAAAACACAAGCTGATGGTACTGGAGTTGACTATGGCTCATCTTCTGAGGGTCTTGGCTTGAAGAGGAATTTATGGTAAAATTTTCAAAACAAGTCATACATTTTTACTACCTTAATAAATAATAGAAATAAAAGATATAGAAACAAAAAAATAAAATAAATACAGAAGAAGTACAGATGGAGAAAATAAATCACAACAGTATTCTTACAGGTTTCTTACTAAACAAAGGGATTAATAATATAATTTTTAAAAAAACTAACAGGCAGAGGCACCACATCAATTTCCTGGCCATGGGGTCCTAGTATAGTTGTTCCAGGGCAATGTAGTGCAGAACCACTTTTACTACACTTAATAGCTTATATGACCTTCAACAATCATCAACTAGAGATTAGCATAACATCTAGCAAAGTAAAGAAAGCTTACTGAACGTTACGGTCATCTTATATATTGAGATGCTGAAGATATACCCATCTGCAATAATTATCTCTGTTAATCATGCATTACAAGTGTCTGAATGCAGGGATTAAGTATTTTACTTCTAGTTTTCACAGGTCATAGTAACTCCTGAACTCAAGCAATCTACCCGCCTCAGCCTCCCAGAGTGCTAGAAATCCTCTTTGTTTTTCTGTTTTATAAATTCTTACTAAAATCTGAGATGCCTAGTAAGATTTAGTATATCAGGGAAAATATATCAGGGGAGAAAAACTTAGTATACATTGTGGTAATCATATGATGAAATATATCCCAAAGAGTCTAAACTGGAGTATGAAGAGCATCGTCCTGGAAGATGAAGACTGTAAGTAGTACCAACACCGTATGTTAATGTAAAATGTGAGCTGTACCTTGAAAAAAGAAAAAGGAGCTCCTTAGGTAGAGATGAATATGTGGAAAAATCATGAGGCAGAAAGAAACATGAGCAGAAACATGAACAAAAACGTGGAGACACAGTAACAATGTATGTTGGGGGCAAGTAGTCCTATAATTTTGGAGTGGCCCAGGACATGTGTGGAAAGATAAAAGAAGACTGAATAGTAAAGAACCCTGAAAGTCATTTTTAAGGGAACTTCTTAAGATTCAAGACAGCTGTGACATGACCCAGACTCAGGCTTTTTCAAAGACATCTCCAAGAATGGACAGGCTGGGAGACAAGGTGGGGGAGAGAATCTTATATAAAAGATATAACATACAGGACAACCCGTAATAACCCAAGAAGTGACTTAAACTAAGACAATGACACTAGAGTAAGATAATGACAATGAAAATGAAGAGAAAGGGATTATCTTTGAGAAAGAACAAATGTATACAAGGGCTGCCCGGAAAGTACCCAGCCACTGTTACTATGTAGCACCGTTCTTCTGTTCTTCATTATCACACTCACATGGCTGAGTATCTGGACAACCTCCTACTCTACTGTTCTTTCAAGAATCCAGGTAATGGGAGAAATGACTTGTCTAATTCTTAGTAAAAACCTGGTACAAAAGATACTAAGAGAAGAGAGACAAATGACAGAACTAAATTTCAGAAAAGACGGACCCAGGGGTGAAAGCTGGCAGCAAATGAGGTATGAGTCGAGTGGGAGGAGGACATGTAGGGAGCTGAATCCAGCAGAAATAACTCACCCCAACTAGAGCAGTGTAGTTCTGAAATTCGGAACCAACCAGAATGCAATCAGGGCAACCAGACAGAGTTTAGAAATCAAGAAAAAATGAAGAATGGTTGAAAGAGTTGGTGATAAATAACCTCAAGCAATGGTTTTCAAGTTGAGGTTTATGAAAATCTACATGCCCCAAGACTCTTTCCATGGTATCCATAGGGTCCAAATTATTTTCAAGATAATATTGTTTTTTTCACTGTGCTGACATTTGCACTAATGGTACAAAAGCAGTGGTGGATGTGCTGGCGACGCCTCAGCACAACCTGGGTGGCGGACACTCACTGCCCTCTACACTGGCACACAGGTTTGCACTTGCAGTTAAGAACAGAAATGCCACTTTTACTTTACTTTAAAGATGTCTCTGATGAAGCGAAGTTGATTTTTAATAAGTCTGATCCCTTCAGTATTAGAAGATGAATTAAACCAAGTCTCTTGAGTAGGTTCTTGATGGAATGGGAAGTATGCAAAGATCACTTCAGAGGCTTGTTAAAGCAGGAAGTACCCATGAAGGGAGACAACCATGCAGTGAGCCAGGAAGATGGACTAGCTGGCTCCCTCTCTGGGAAACAGCACCTTCAAGAACTGACAAATGTTGTTTACTCAAAATTCAGCATTTGCCAGGGAAACTTTTATGAAAAATAAATTAAGTCTATTAACGTAGGGTAAAAAAATGAATTTGTTGGCAGTGATAATATTTGAGCTTTTAAGAGAAATTTAATTTTAGAAAACTTGAAGCCACCACTGTAAACTTGATAGCATCTTAACACCTGAGATACAAGATGATATTCTTATAAATCACTTTTTGATACTGGATAACAAATACAAATCAAATTTTGGCATTATATCAAAGACTACCTCCAACTCCTGGACTTAGGTACCTGATTCTCTTGCCTCAGCCTCCTGAGTAGCTGGGACATCAGGCGCCCGCCACAACACCTGGCTACCTTTCTGTTTTGCAGATCAGCTGAGGCCAGGTTTGAACCTGCCACCTTTGGTATATGGGGCTGGCGCCCTACTAGATGAGCCACAGGCACCGCCCATCTATCTACTCTTTACCGTCCCAGAAACACCACTTTACAGAAGTGCGAACACTCGTTTAGACGGCAACGGACAGTAAAATATGCTTTAACCAGGAGCTATAAAAAACTTTAACCAGGGGATAGTGAGTCTAAGACAGGTGTGTCAGAACTTACCTTCATCTAAAGTAAAACTGGCTATTAAAAAAAAAAAAATCTGTCTAACCTGTGCCTAGAAGATGAGGGAGTCCTCCTCCTCCTAGAACGTGATCTTGATCTTGAGTGTCTTCTTTTTTCTTCTTTCTTATCTAGATTTAAAATTTTTTAAAAAAGGCTTGTGCTTAAAAATCATCAAACAGAATGATTATCCCCATTCAGAAGTTGTTCTAAAAATTTATCACCTTAAATACTATAAGTAACCATTTTAGAATCAAAATGTTGAAGCTTAATCAAGTGAAGCAAATTACAAATTATTCAAGTTTTTTGGTAGATCCACATTAGACTTTAATTCTCAGGTAAGTTTCCTTTGACTATCTCACGTGTCAGACTTAGGGAGCTGTGAAGTGTTCTGCTAAAGCAATCTATAAAAAGAGTTGACCATTTAAAGTTCTTGGTCCAGCAGAATGTTCCTTGTGTTCATGTGCACATATTCATTCTGAGTGCAAAGGAGGACTCGACTCTTCCTCTGCCACTTAACTTCATGCCCCTTTGCTAAATAAACACATGCACGTATATGTATGTCAAAGGGGCTCATGAACAGATTCAGCGTGTACATCTGTTCCCCAGATCCAGAAGTCATGACGTATTCACTGTTTCCATTCTTACTTCTGTGACAGAATTAGATTTTAATACCAGACCCATCACTCTTCCTACCCACCCATTTTTAGTTGTGTAAGTATGGGGTGATAAGTCTAGAACTAAATTATTTTATTTCCTAGCTTTTAATAACACATAAATTCTTTTAACTTAGGAACTAATGAGAGAAATAAAGCCTGGACTTTATTTCTAAGTCCATGTATTTATTTATTTGATCCATTTAAACACCAAAGTGTTTAATGGACTATCATCAAAGTGAGATCAAGTTCCTCTATGGTTCACACTTGGGTCATTTCATTAACAGGATTCAATTTATTGTGAATGTCCTTATAAATAATAAATTCACAAAATTTTAGGGAAAAACATCAATTCACGAAGAAGCTACTTTTAGTCATTCCAGTCCCGAGTTTTCAGTGAAAACAGAAAACAATTGCAGGTGTCCGACCTACAGCACTCATCTCATGAGGACCTTTCTTGCTTATCTGTGTTGTCAGAAGTCATGAGAGGCACATGCAGCTCCTCTGTGTGGACTAAGACAACGCCCACTCTTTCAATGTGCAACAGAAATGAGAAAGGCTGGACACCCCCAATCTGAGCATGGTGGGTCTTAGCTTTGTATCTGAAAGCTCTTGCTGCTTATTACACAGTGCTTGCAGTTATTAGACATTTTACTGATAAAATGAAGTAGTACATATAAAACATTTGGTATCAGTTTATCAAACACTACACTTTAAGAATACAATGATTTCCCTAATACTATGCACATTATAAATAGTTCCACTTATTTACTTAGTTTAGCACACATTTTAGTAATCTTCTTTTAAAAATTATTTGTTTTTAAAATTTCAAAATATTTGTACACGAATCCCTTGTATAATGTCTGAGTTAGGACTTCTGCTGTGCCCATCATTAGAACGGTAGTCACTGCACCTCAAACACACTTCCATTTATTAAAAAATTAGAGTAAAAAATGAATAAGACATTGTTTAATAGGGAAAAAAAAATCCAGGGACACAGAACTAAATATATGGAGGTAGATTAATGAGACATCCATTCTCTGGTCTCAAAAACATAATCTGCGAAGAATAACACATCTGATTTTCTTTAAACAAATGACACAAACAAAAACCATTTTCATTAGATTTTTCAGATTAAAAACTTAAAAATTATGCTGTCCAAATCTGACAAAGGATTAAAAACACACAATAGCACATCTAGTTTAGATAATCTCAAGTTATTACCAGTATTTTGGACTGGATCAATCGTTGTGGAAAGCTATCCTGTTCGTTTTAGGGAACATCTAAGAAAACCCTTGTGGTCCTCTGTGCACAAGATGCAGTTGGCACCACTGTGACAACCAAGTATGTGTCCCGATAGCTCTAAATATATCTGGATGGCACTCTACAATTTTTTATTTTACCACAATTTTGAAAAATAAAAAATGACTAGAGTATTATCCAACATACTTCCACACTTACGCCTTAAAAACTTTTGCTAAAAATCATGTGGTCCAAAGTGTGTAAACACGTGTTACCTGGTTCTATAGCAGCAGAAATGAGGGACTGAGCTTCTCGTACTCTTTTCATGGCTTCCTCTATTTCTTTACTAGAAGTGTCTGATTTCAGACTTGGTGAAACAAGACCAGCAGCTACATGATTCAACCTGAAACAGAGCCAAAAGTTTAGATCTGAAATATTTCAAAATACACACTGGTATTTCAAATAAAATATGTAAGTATTTCATGTACTGCCATTTTAGTAAAATAATCCTTCAAAAAGAGAGGGAGGATTCCATGATAAGTTTAGTAAAGAGTATACAGTTTAGCTTTGCTCTGAATCTTTACAATGAACATCTGTACTTCAATAACTTAGAGGTATCTGGAGTAAGAAAAATACCTAAATTTTACTGAACATCCATTAACTTTTTATAAACAAATACATTTTGCACATGAGGAGAAACTGAGGTATAGGACAATAGCCCAGCAAACACACATGAAATCCTGAGGTAAAAGGCCAAAGATGCCCCTTAGGAGTTTAGATATAAAGAAACAAATCCTAGACTGTCAAGTTTAATATAGCAGCTGTTTGTGGGGAATGGGAAATGCAATCAAGAATGGGGGGATACAGGGAACTTGAACAGTATTGATGCTATTTTAGTTTCTAAGTTGAGAGGGGGAGTACATGCTTCAATTTTAAGTGTAAGAATTTTTAAGAAAAAAGGCCACTAACTACTAAGTCCAATGATGCTGTCCTCTCTACCCCTCTCACTAATAGTTACTTTTACTAAGTTAAAACGATGCTGTCCTCTCCCCACCCCTTACTATATAAGGAGAAAAGGTACAAAGTTCAAATTTAACATATCGAGAAATCACCAAATTAAAAAAAATCTCATGAATTTGTCATGGATTAAGTAGGAAACAATTTCAGTTATAGCATGAATAACTAAACCCAGACCCATTTATCAGAAGCACCTGGAAGACGTTGGCTATTCATCAACGGCTATTCATCACGTGACACATACACGTCTCTGCTCTGGGACAGTGATCCCCATAGCTCTGCCCCTCTGTAACTCAAGATTATTTATTACCCTCAGTCTCTGATATTCATACTATACTCAGCCTCCTCCGCTTAGCTCTTTTGCTCTCACCTATTACAACACACAATTATTACGAGAAGACTCAATTACACTAAAACAAAATCCTTTTTAGATAGGCTTAATTCCAGAAAGGATTTTTCACTTTTTTTCTAGAAAACAATACATACTGCTTTTCTTGAGAAAAAGTAACTTTCAAGTTAACTATCAAAAAGAACTGTTTCCTAGACATTCACACAGATGACCAACAGAAACAAAAAATCCTTACTTGGGATCAACAGTACTCATAAGCTTCAGCAACTGATCTGCGGCAAGAGACTGCAAAAAAAAAGGTGACATTAGTGGCTACAGTATTGGATAGAGAAGCTTCAGCAAGTTACCCGAAGACTACGAGCCTGAACACTCTTGTCTATTTAAAGACTTTTCTGAGAGAAAGTAACATTTTAAAGAATCTTATAGAATAAAAATCAAAATTGCTTCATATACTACAAATCTCCACAAAGTAAGGCTTCAAAAAGAGTTCAGCCAAATTACAGTGAAAGAAAACAAATTTCCACGCTAGAAAAACAAATTATGAATCCACATTTTCATCCTTTCGCGCCTACTAAGTCTAACACCATGACATACTGAAGAAGCATTGGCATCCTGTGAACCCATGCTATTTTTAACTATAAAGAACAAGAAATTCTTGTAGGACAAAGGGACATACTAATTCAGTGACCATTTAAATCAGTTTTTAACAAGTGTACAGAAGAAAAAAATACAATAATATAGCTATTAACTGCTCTTGAAATGCATACTAACAGATAATGGAACAGGTTTTCTATAAAAATGGAGTCACAAGTTAAAGAGTAATAAGTTGTACCTGAGAGTTCAAATTTGCTCCCGGAAGCCCAAGTGCAGCAAGGGCAGGATCAAGAGTGGGAGCCCCCAAAGCAGCCAATGGAACAGCGCCAATCTGTGAAATATCAAATTTATATAAAACTGCATTTCAGTTCCTTATTCCAGGGGTTAGATAGCAACTTGCTGCAGGCTATGTGGTCTCTGCTGTTAACTTTATTCAACTCTATACAACTATTGTCACTGTAGCTCAAAGCACAGACTATGCATAAGCAAATGGTTATGTTCTAATAACGATTTATTAACAAAAACAGGAGCCTTGCCCAAGGGCTGCAGTTTGTCAAACCTTGCTTTATATAACGGCCCCATTTTTCATTCATTGCAGAGTATTTTCCCCCTAAAATCAAGATTATTTCACATTCCCTGTATCAAACATCCCCACCAAGAAACCTCCCCTGGATGGGTATGGTGGCAATCCCAGCACTTTGGGAGGCTGAAGTACAAGGACTGCTTGAGGCCAAGAGTTCAAGAACTGCCTAAGCCACATAGTGAGAACCAAACAACAACTGCCACCACCACCAAGAAACCCCAAACAAACATAACAAACATAAAAAGCCAGGCATGGAGATGTGCACTGGTGCCCAGCTACACAGGAGGCTGGTGCAAAAGGGTCACTTAAGCCCAGCAGTGGGTGGGGTTGTAGTGCGCTATGATAGTGCTGCTGAGCTCCAGCTTGAGTAACAAAATGCGTCTGTCTCAAAAAATAAAACAAAACAAAAAACCCCATAAAACTCCAAAGGAATCCACCTTTCGTTGCCTACTACCACACCACACAGTGTGGGTACGCGCGCACACACACACGAGCAATCCATCTTTATTTTTACCCCCACTCCCAGCCCCCAATAACAGCAAAAGATCAAAGGAAAGAAAGAAAAATGTTCCTAAGTCTGAACTTCAGCTTAGCTTTCTTTCCTGGTCCAAATGAACATATTTTAAAAAGTGTGTTCACAGAACTGTCATTCCTGAAGAGATTTTTCCACAATTACTTATGAGAACCAAGGGCAAAAATGACTTATCTTATGATTTCAGAATATTCTTAAAACGTTAACTCCTCAGAGATTCTGGGCAATTTACGATTAACGTGAGTACAACCCTTTACAATATACCATGCATACCCGACAGTGCCCTATGAACTACGATCTTACTCATGCTCACAAAACTCAAACATAGGTAGCTTTATCCTCAAATTGTGTTCCTATCCATGCTCTAAGAAGTCAACAGAACTAGTACCTGAGTAAGTGGGTTGGGAGTGGGCAGGAGTCCACCGCCAGGCAGAAGGCCTGCCACCGCATTAGCTGGTGCCAACAGAGACAAAGCCTTAGTCTCATCAGGAATAACTCCTGCAGAGAAACATGCCTGCATTAGAAAGCATTCTTTCTGTAAAACAGAAAACACACAAAAACACCCAGAAAATGTCTCCCTGATACACCACCTGAGTTTGTTGAAAGTACTTATGTTCGCTAAAATATAAAGCTTGATTTCTATGATTATTTATCATTAACTTATGTCAGAATGAAACTTCAATGTGTGAAAATTTGTTTCCTTTTTCTCTACAAATGGTTAAGTTTCTAGAGTAAAAAAAAATAGCACAATACACACTACTTTTTTGTTAACACTGCCAAGATTTCATCACCTGTACTCGATTTTTAAGTCATGAACCAAACGTAAGCAAGCACAGTCGGTTCTCCAGGGGTGTGCTCTCAACTTTCAAAAGCTGTTTTATGAACAACGACTCGTGTCGGCTGCTTCACTATAAAGCACACAGAAAAATCAAGATACACAAGACAAAAAAAGTTTGATTTAGGGGTTAATAATATGGTACAGTTACTATGATTTTCTTTTACACCTACCATACAAATTTTGTAAAAATTAAGAAAAGAAAGTATGTAAAGGCAATATTCTGTTGGAATCAAGCGTAGGGCTTTTGCTGACTCATGAAAATGAACATGAATGTTTCTGAAGGTCTCTGAATACACACGGGATGTGTGTGTGACAGTGAGAGAGAAAGAGAGAGAATACGTAAAACAACATGGCACATTCCTTACCTGTATAGTAAAATGCTTTATGTTCCAACATGTGCCATGCTAACCATACCCAAAAATGTTGCTATATAGTGTCAGTTCAAAAGCTAACTTAGCCAAACTCCTTTAAGTCAAAAATTACATATATATATATGTATATATATGTTTTTAAAGCCTATTCTGTGTATTCAGATAAAATCTAAGGGTCCTAAGACAAATATTTATGTAGACAATTTAAATTCTATCCAACAGCAAAAGCCCTATACAGATGGATTAATCTGTTAATGTGCCCAAGCCCCCAAAATGAGAGTTCAATAATACAATTAAACTACATTATTTTCAAATACCAGTAGTATTTCTGTAATACATATTAAGAAACTGCATCTCATCATAAAACATACAATATGTACAGGGCACTTAAGAGAAACTGGATAAGCTGCAGAAGAAAACTGTTGGGTGGTATTTTCAGCAGGGCCTGGTATATAGTTCAGGCTGAACCAGGGAAAAGAACTGTAAAACACAACAACAAAAAAGAAAAACCACTGTTAAATAAAGGTAATGGTTCCTTCCACCTATACTGAGAAGTGCCGATAATATAAACAAATGTATACTACACAGCACTGTTATCTTGCTTGGATAACAAGCTGTCATCAGAGCTGTCATCAATTTAGATACCAAGAGTTATGGAGGGGAAGGGGGGAGAAGATCATTTAGATATAGGGCATTAATGCATCAATATCAACAAATCTACAAAGATTATGGGATAATTTTGCATGCAAAATTATGTCTCAAGAGGATATATTAAGTATCAACATCTTACTCAAATTAGCACATTGGCAACATTTCTGGCAAACTAAAATCCTCTTGTATTTATCTGTGAGACACCTGATAGGAGATCTGCATCCATTAAAAAAAAAAGTCATGCATCTGATCCTCCGATTAAAAAAAGACTATTTAAAAATAAAACTACAATTTATAAATAGCAATGAGGCCCCTCACCAGTTAATTTTCATGCGTCAAGAGCATTTTTTTTACTGCTGCTTTGATAGAACCATGAAATACTGCATGAATGTGTAGAAATGAAAGAAAAAGAAACAGACAAAAGAAACAAACATTAACCAAGGAACCTAAATAATCCCCAAATCCATTAATCTTAAGAGTTCCTTCTAAATCCAGCTTAGTTTTACCAATTAAGCTATTCCTTACCATAGAGTTTGTGTCTATTTTTCTAAAACACTGATCAAGAGCCAAAACCAAGGCGTCAGAGCTAAATCCACAGTTAACAGTGACTAAGGGATTGAGTACATCAAGTTATTTAGAAGAGGTAACATTAATACAGCATATCATACCAGAATTAAATTTACCATGAATAGATTTCTAACCTAAATGTTTCTCTAATTCTACATACCACATACTTCCAAATACTTCACTTTCAAAAACAGGTCTAGAATAATTACTGCAGTCTAAAAATATTTATGAAAGCTAGTTATATGATATACTGTATTATGTTAAGGGCTTGGGAACTATAATAGTTAGCTGATAAAATTTCTTTAAATTTAGAGCTAAGATGTTTTAGACATTACTCACATGACTTGTTTGACCCTTGTTCTGAGACCTATCGTCTATATTTTACTCATCCTGAATTTGAATTCTGTACATCTTCTGTTGATGTTAAGTCTTACCCTACAACAGGTACACTAACATAAAAGAAATTGCTTAACCAAAACACACTAATTCAAAATTTATTTATCTACCTGTAAACCAGGCTTATATGCTTTAATATCATGGAGATATACTATTATTACATAGCATGTCTTACCCCACCTACAAATGTAAGTTAATTTTTTTAGAAAAACAGAGGCAATTTCTCTAAGTTTTAAGGATTACACATTTCACAACTTTTACAAAGTATGGTGTAGATGTTCACATTATATTCAAAGATCTAAGGTAGCACCTAAAAGCAACAATACCAAGATCTGCTTCCACTGACCAGATTTTATTAAGAAAAAGGAAAGCAATCCAATCCTGGTCAGCATATTAAATTATTAACTCATAAATCCAGTAATTTTATATTTCAGTGATTTCTTTGATCAAAATTTACAGTTACCTAAAAGCAAATCAAGTAGCAGTACATTGGGAACAAACTAATTAATTATAAAATATGCCTTAGAAAATTTTACAAAATGGCATTAAAATAGTGCTGTCTTGTCACAGTGGCTTTTTTAGATCCAAAAAACCTGCTCATTTTTTTCTGTCAAAATACTTTAACAGCCTAAAATGTAAAAAGAGAGAAAATGTAGTTAACAAATGGTTACACCAGGAAAACACTTGGGGGACTGGAGTGCTTGCTGGCCTTTAGTTAATGTCTAGAATCCCCTGTAGCTGCAGAGGACCCACTGTTTTTCAGTCATCTGGAAGGGTTTTGCATTTGCCTTCTCCACTATAAAAATCACACACACAAATAACAGAGAGAAGAATTTATTATTTAGAGATTCTAGAAATTATAGCAAGAATGAACAAGAAAATCTGGCATAAAAACAAACACCCAGTGCCCATCTGGCACCTAAGCTATAAGAAATCTTGAACTTTCACAAAAACCAAAATTGTTGCAACCCTTGGTATACTGGAATTTAATGTGGGATTTTTTTTTTCAAGTTATCACTACAAGGAAGCATTAAGAAAATAAAACTAACCTCGTCATTTATTTAAAACAGAAATAACATCATGCACTGACTGGAAGGCTGCTGTTTAAGTGTACACATGGAGTGAACCATTCACCCTCAGGATTTCCTCATGAAACTCAACATTCAATTAACTAAGGATATACTCTTGGGGAGTTATAATTAGGGACAGTTATTAAGGACACTTAGAAATGTTTAAAAGAAAGCAAAAAAGGTAAAATGCTTTATAAAAAATGGACCTTATTGCTCATTTTTAGAATTCAATCTGCAAGTAAAAATCACAGGCTGCAGTATAACAAGGGTTTCAGAATGTTAATAGCTTAGATTTTTAACATGCTCCCAATGGTCTCTCTACAGCTATACTGATAGGTGGTCATCTTAGGATGCCCACATAGGTAGTTAAACAAAGCACAAACCTTCTGCATATGGTACGACTATCAAAGCTCTGTCAACGAACACAGTGTTTGTCAGATGCTGCGCCACAACTGCTGAGTCTGGATCATGGAACTTAACAAAGCAGACACGAGAGGACACTGGCAAAGGCGAATCGCTGAAAGGAACATAAAAGGAGAAAAAAAAAGAATATCAGCTAAAACACAAGTATGTGAATCACAAACCAACATCTGTATTCCAAAAGTAAAACAGGCAGATAAAAATATATAATACATAAATACAAATAGTTAACCAGTTCAAAGAAAACTGTCCCCAATAATGCATAGTTTGCTGAAATAATGTAGCCAACTGCAGTATACTTAAAAAGCTATAACCACTATTTAAATTTACAGTGAAATTAAAGTCACAGCTTGCAGAAAACACCAAAGTGACAACATTTTATTCATAATACCTATACCAGCTATTTTAAAATATAGGTAACAGGTAATTTTAGCTTAGAAAAATTACGGCTAATTTCTCACGAGTAAAAAAGATAAAGAATTTTCAACTTCAGGGACAAAGGAATGTAACATTGGAGAGAAAGTACACCTATTTGCAATTAATAAATTTTCTTTAATTGTACAATAAACTGGTTCCATGCCCAGTCTTCTCTTACCTATGGCATTTAAGAACTCCCACACGCCTTGTAAATAATTCACTAAGGCTTTCTGGTTTGGAGCACTTTCATACAAAAGAAAAATTTTAACTACATATGGGAACAACACTCCACCCTCCTAATGCTACTGTGCAAAATTAAAACAAGCAAAAAAGCTATTTCCCTCAGCAAATAACTTCCTTAGGTAAAAGAAAGACAAAATAAAAAGTGAAAGGATAGTTTTTTTTTTTTTAAAGTATATAATGGTTCAAATTTTTGCCATGAAACTATCTGTGAAAGGAGGCAGAGATTACTCACCACCACACCACAAGGTATATGAAAAGCCAATGCCCTAGAGCAGAAGACAATCCCATCACTCCTGGTTACACATTAGAATCATCTGTGGTGTAAAAATATCCAGGCTTGTCATGTGACATCCATTGTAGATGTCTGATGAAGCACTGAGCTCCCCTCCTTCCAACTGTAAAACTCCCTGACAATTTTAATATGGATCTTGAATAGAGAACTACTTTATTATAACAAGCAAATTACATCAGAGGATTCAACAATGCAAAGGGAAAGCCTGTAATATATTTTAATGCTAGTTGAAGGGGCTTCACTGTTAACTTTCCTAATGAATGAGACATGCTCATGTGGACATAACAATGCAATTCCATCAGATACATTAGGTGTATTTTAGACACACTGTTGAACAGAAAAAATTCCCTCAATTTGGGCACTAACAAGAAAACAATTTTTATCACAACTGAGAACTAACATGAGGCTATAGATAGCCTGAGAAATCTAACCCATTAGAACCTCTAATACAGTGTTTCCCCAAAGCAATCTCCCATGTTAAGCACAGACCCTAATCCAGGTTCAAAGAATAACTGGCAACATAGCCACAAGGATTTTAGGCCACCTTGTTATAAAGGCTTACTTACTGTTACATGTTTTTGAAAGGATACTGTGCTTTTACTATGTTGCATTTAAGTCTCGAAATGAAGGTTTCAGCAGTTCTTTAAGAGACAGGGTCTCCCCACGGTTGAGGAGGACCCTGACCCAGCCTCCCCACAGGTGGGACTCCAGCCAGCACTTCTGCAGTTCTAGTAAGCTGTGGCCCTTCACATTTCTTTTCTGACATCCATGCTTTTTACCACTAATATTAAAAAGCTCTTTTAATGTTGCTAATATCTCATAGTCTTAATGTACAATACTGTATTAGCCTTGAGAAATATTAGGCACTTAAATGTGTCAAAAGTGACCTTTACCAATTCAACATTGTCTATTTTTATCTGATTAAAAGAAACAACTATCAAATATAAAAATACTTATTAATGTATAATGAAGAGTTATTCAGAAAAAAAATCAACTAAGTAATGCCCAACAAAAGATTGAACAGACATTTCTCAAAAGACATACGAATGGCCAACAGGTATACGAAACTTGTTATTAAGAGAAATGCACATCAAAACTATAATGAGATGTTGTCTCACACCAGTTAAAATGGTTTTTATTAAAAGACAGTCAATGAGGAATCCCGGCAAGGACATGAAGGGAAACCCTTGTACACTGTTGGTTGGATTGTAAATTAGTGCAACTACTATGGGGAATAGCA
The DNA here is from genome assembly GCA_963573935.1 of Arctocebus calabarensis. Taxonomy (NCBI): domain Eukaryota; kingdom Metazoa; phylum Chordata; class Mammalia; order Primates; family Lorisidae; genus Arctocebus; species Arctocebus calabarensis. Next base: position 90,824 of record CAUYON010124829.1, read on the forward strand.
TGATGGTTCCTCCCAACAACTGAAAATAGAATTAACCTATGACCCAGCAATCCCAGTGCTGGGTATATACACAAAGGATGAGAATTTTGAAGCTAGAGAAGATCTCTCACTCCCTGTTTACTGCAGCACGATTCACAATAGCCAAGATATGAAATCAACCTCAACGTCCGTCATTGGATGAATGAATAAAGAAATCGCAGTTATCTATACACAATGGAATTTCTTATGGCTAGAAAAAAAAAAAAAAAGAAATCCTGCTATTTGAAACAACATTGATGGAAATGGAGAAATTATGTTAAGTGAAATAAGCAAAGCACAGAAAGACAGATCTCACATGTTCTCACCTGAATATTTGATAGCACAAGAAGATGACCATAATCAATCAGCAATTAAGTTAATGTATACTCTAAAATAACTAAAAGAATGGAACTATGCTCCTAGCACAAAGAAATGTTAAATGCCTAAAGTGGTAGATAGCCCAATTACCTTGATTTGATTAATTTACACTGTGTATCTGCATTCAAACATCCCATCTTTGTACCATACAAAGATATAAAACTATTATAAGCTCATGATAATTAAAAATTTTTAAAGAAGGAAAGTACTGTCCTAGTGCTCACAAAGTAGTTCCATTTAATTTGGTAATCTTAAAATGATTCATTTATTTTACCCACAATATAAAAGAAATGCTATTATTTGGCTATACCAAAACCTGCAAGTGGTGGGGTGAACACCAGTTATGAATAACTGGAATTATGTGAAAGAGAAAAGAACTCAGAAGGGAAAAATAATATAATTCCTCTACGTTCAAAAGGCCTACTAAGGAACAGGTTTAACATAGGTTTTTGTTCCCATTAGAGTCCCTATTTACATTCTCATACTGTTTCAGTTAAAATTTATTTTAAAAAGGCACATGTTAATATTAGAGGACAGATATATGAAATTAATTTTCTTGCCCTAAAATTCCGTGCAAGTGTCACTTTAAAAATGTAATTTTTTGTTTTTAAAGACAGTTGTCACTTTGTCACTCTTAGCAACCTCCAGCTCTTGGGCTTAGGCGATTCATTTGCCTCAGCCTCCCAAGTAGCTGGGACTACAGGCGCCAGCCACAAGGTAGCAGACTATTTTTTTGTTGCAGTTCGTCCAGGGCCAGGTTTGAACCTGCCACCCTCGGTTGGGCCAGCGCCCTACCCACTGTGAGACACAGGTGCCACCCCTAAAAATGTAGATGTTTTATTTTTTAAGAACTATATGGGGGAGAATTAAGGAGTAAGATAGGGAAAAGTGGGCCCTGGCCCTTTTGCCTTCTATGTAGTATGGTTTCCAATGGTTCTTAAAGTGCCCTCTGAAAGCTGTTTCAGAATCAATTTTAGAATGTAGACAGAAAATTCAGATTTCTATTGTTCATCTAAAGCCCAGAGTCCTCGCTTTTATATGAGGGCCCCAATTCTTAATAAGATCCTCATGCCCACACAAAGTATGAGAACTTTTGGCTGAGGCCCTATAACAGGTCTTCTATTCCCATTAAAATATTGTGCCAATCATGAGCTTTTTTTTTTAAGAGACAAAGTCTCACTTTGTCACCCTTGGTAGCGTGCTGTCGCGCCACAGCTCACAGCACCTCCAGCTCTTGGGCTTAGGCTATTCTCTTGCCTCAGCGTCCCGAGTACCTGGGACTACAGGCGCTTGCCACAATGCCTGGCTGTTTTGTTGTTGTTGCAGTTTGGCTAGGGCTGGCTTTGAATCCGCCACCCTCAAATATATAGGGCCAGCACCCTATTCACTGAGCCACAGGCACTGCCCACTTTTTTTTTTTTTTTTTAATTGAGACAGACTCTTACTTTGTGGACCTCGGTAGAGTGCTGTGGCATCACAGCTCACAGCAACCTCAAACTTTTAGGCTCAAGTGATTCTCTTGCCTCAGCCTCTCAAGTAGCTGGGACTATAGTTACCCGTCATAATGCAGGGCTATCTTTGTGTTTCACCAGGCCCTGGCTGGGTCTGAACCCACCAGCCCTGGTG
>CAUYON010124832.1:0-41183 GCA_963573935.1 Arctocebus calabarensis
TTGATGTGCGTTCCTCGACCTTGTCTCTTGACTCAGCTCCAAACCGTTGGCTTTCTTGCTAAATTTCTGTCCTTTAACTCTCCTTCTGGGCAGGAGCGTCTGCAGAAAGCTGGCTACAGACCGCCATCTTGGCTCCTCCCCCGTGACGGGGGTTTTTAATGGCTAAAGATGTGGGGAATGTTTTCACCTGGGCAGTTTCAACAATGTGGCATTTCCTCCTCACATCTTAGCTTCAAGCTTCCCAACTCCTCATCCCCAGCGTCCCTGACTAAATCCTGGCTGCCTCTGCCAAACACAATCCCACTTATCTGAGCAAAAGCCCAGATCCATATCACAGAACCCTCTGGATGTAGAGGCAAGAGGAACCATCGTTGCCACCTTCCCTCTCTGCTTCCTGAGTTAGTTCCACCAACCAAAGATCCTTCCTGCCTCGCTTGAAGACTTTTTCTCTCCATCCACATCAGTCTCCATTCTCTTCCCTTCTTTCCACAGCTTAGGACCAAGGGATCATGTTCACGCTGCCATTACATAATTAATCCACATTTTAGCTTTACCCCAGGGAAGCATGAAATATTAGGTTTATTTTAACTCTGCCCAAGTGGGAATTCTTCCAATTAAAGAAGATAATGTGAAAACCTAAAATTGGTACATAATATAAGTAAATATCATTAGGTCTCTTTGACTGAAGGACAAGCAACCCCCTGGGTCTTTATCGTCTTATGGTTTCTGAACCATGATCAGGACACGTGGTTTTAAACCTAGGAGAGTGACTAACTGGCATTTTACAGTTCTTGTTAGGGTGACGGGATGTTTAGCCAGAACCAGCCATGGACTGACTTTGTGTGCAAAGCAGCAGAGGAAGGAGAAGTAGACCCCTGAGCTCCATTTCCTCCTGCCACGTGGCACATCAGCTCTGGAACCATGAAGAGTGCTTTGTAAAGCTGAGCTGAGCAGAATGTGCCCAGATGCAGCGTCTTGCTGGTAGTGGCCCTCACCACCCATCAGCCCTGTGAGGACAAGCCAACTCTATCTTTGCAAAGATCTAATTTTGGAGAGATCAGAGCTTGGTAATGTGTGCCCAGTATAATGGGAATAAAATATGACTTCCATTAGTTCAATGTCCAGAAGAGGTACTACAACTTATCTTTGCTGGGCCTCCAGCTGATGCATTTTAAATTTAATTTATTCTCAGAAATTGATATTCTCCATTTGATTTGCGTCCTCTATCAGGTTTTCTACTAAGACCAATTGTATGACCATTAGTAACCACAAGACTGTCTAAAATGTCCTTGAGTATCCACATCTTAGGGTTATTGGTTTCTATGAATTAGACTCTTAACTCTCTAATGAGAACATTAAAAAGCCAAACGGTACTTTATGTTTAACTTCCCGGGTGTAAAGGGCCAGCGGAAACAGCACTGCCCACCAGCCCACCAGCTATTCCTTGTTGAGTGCAGCTGAGGCAGCAGGTCTCGAGTCCCCAGGGCAGCTCTGAGGTTTGTCTCCAAGTGTGGTACTTCTTGCCCCACAGCGGAGCAGGCTAACCTGGCTGCCTCTTTCTCTGGTGATATTTCACCTCCCGCCTTGCAGACAGTGCCAGGGCATTTGCTTGGGGCCTGTTAAAATTTGTGGCACGCAGCCAGCAGGGAAGCATTGAGATTGGTTTCATCTCGGTGGGCTGCCTCAAGGAGGGCTGGCCAGTGGGAAGAAGCAGGGCTAAAAGAGAACATTTTGGTCTTCGTTGAAGAAACTTCTTTCCTTCCGCCAGTTTAGAGTGATTTAGAATGGTTCGTTTCCATGGAGCTTTGTTTTAAATTCTCAGTTCATTTGTAGCCATACTTGCTAATCAATTTTAAGTGGAAACAGCTGCTCTGTGTCACTCACACAGTCCCCTTTCAAGCCCTGGAAAACTATAATTCAAACCATCCTCTCTCCTACCTTCAAAGCACCTCAGAATGCTCAATGATAGGGCTCTCTCTGCAGCGTTCCTTACTGCTCATGCCCAGGGTCAGCCCCTCTCTGGGGACAGGTCAGGGCAAAGGGCAGCCTGATGGAGGGGGAGATTTGTAAGCAGGGAGGCGCATGGGCTCCTGGCGTGCACTGAGACACAGCAGTTTGCAATCTCAGCAGCAAGGACTGTTACCCATGTAAGGCATCCCCACGTGTCCGTCCCTTGGTCCAAGGCACCCTTACTGAGCAGTTCTATGCGCCAGCACCCTGCAGACATAGGGGTGCAAAGATGCAGACCCTGCTCTCAGGGAGCTCACAGTCCAGTAGAGGAGGCAGAAGCTTTATAAAATCATCACACAGAGTGTGAAATGCTAGGATGGAGGAAGGCGCAGGTGCAGTGGGAGCTCAGAGGAGGGCTGCTGAACTCCTTCTTCCCCCCGCCCCTCACATCCATAGCCCCATAGAGAAGCAGCTGTGAGGTATGTGATCACTGCCTAGACATGGGTTCTGCTCAGGGTGGGATGGACGTGGAACATGTTCCTGCCCCCTGCTCTGGGTGGCAGCATTGCCCAGGCATGGCAGGCCCATCTGGAAACCCAGCACCCAGCCAGGGCCATTCCGCAGGATTATCTAGGAGAGGAAAGATATTCTGCCTAGGCTCGACCCAGAAGGGGGGAGCAGGCATTGGCCCAATGTCTTCCAAAAGCCAATACTTCAAAAGATTGTGACCCTTCACTCCATTGCTCTCAGGACACAAGCGTCTTCATCTGTAGAATGGGAATAACATCTTGGAATCGAAAGGGAGGATTCAGGGAAAAAATAGAACTGTTGACATTCTGGCAAAGGAGTGTGAAAAAATTTGATGATCAAAAGTGATTGGGAGGGGGCATGAAAGAGGTGGGGATTGGGGTGTGGTGGGGGGTGGAGAGTTCTAGCCATTGTGGTTGCCAGGAAGGAACAGGGCTGTAGCTTAATGTCTGGCAACCACCCAACTAGCTGGGCCCTGGCTGTACTTTATGAATCACCTGTAGAGTTATGTTCCTGTGGCTACAAAAAAAAAGACAGGGATAGGATTTACTGTGCAGAATGCAACTCTTCCCATCAAGCTATGTAGCTGAGTAGAGCTTTAGAATCAATAAGACACTGAACCACAGTTTCTCCTTTGGCAGAACTCAGGCTCCATTTCCTCAGCCACAAAAGTGGCCACAGCCAAACCCACCTCAAAGGTTTCTCCTGAGGGTTAACTGTAGCGATCCATGTGGCAATCCTTGGCATGGTACTTAGTCCACAGTGGAAGACCAGTGAATTCTGTACGTTGGCAGGGACTGGGCAGGGTACTTTTTAGAATTGCCTAGCCTATGTTCTACTTTTTTGGGTAATATTACAGCTTTATCAAAGTTTCCCAAAAGGAGTTAGTTACTTTCTTTCTCACAGGTACAAGAAATGAGAGCGGATGTATGTCTAGAGAAGAGCTTCCCCTCTGGATGGGGGGCTGACCAGGGGATTCTTTGAGTCAGCAGCAGGAGGGCGTCATCATGGTGCACAGATTGCTTTCTTGGTCTGAGCAATGGTCAGAAGCATGAGGGACAAAAGCCTGGAAAATGACTTCAGTCCTCAAACCTATGACATCAGCAAAGAGTGATAGGCTACCCTGAAGGAGAGTAGTGAGCAGATATTCCAGGCAGCTGAGGATGCTACCCCAAGAATGAGTTCCCTGAAGGAAGGTGTAGACAATTACTTCCTGCCAGCTGTGGAAGGGACAGCTGACATTTTCATCTGCTAGACAGAAAGGCAGTGAGATGGACCAGGTGACTTCCTGGCCCCATGTCATCCTCTGGCCTGATGAGCCAGGGTCCAATTTGGAAAGGCCAGGCCTGCTGCTCTGTGCGTGACATCAAGTGATTCACCTGCTTCTCTTCTAGGGACAGATTCAGAGTCAGGATGGAGGTCTGAGCAAAAATAGTGAACAGCTTCTTTCCATATAAATTCTCATGCTTCTGAAAACAGCAAGGCCAGCCCTTTTGTAGAGTTGCTTTTGTGACATTGCAGTTGAGGGTCCACTGTTTGAAACCCCTTTGTTTTTCCTGCAAAGTTTATTTTCACTCCTTTGACTTGCTGTTGAATCGAACCGTGTGGCAATGAATTTTTAACCATCCACCCCACCCACCCCCATACAAACACACATCAGTTCTTGTTCAGTAAATGATAGAAGTCACATATCCTCTGACTTTGTGACAGGGCAATTATTTTCCTGGGGTGTTTTGAATCTCTATAACTTAAAGATTCCACAGACAAATTTGGCAGCATCCAGACTTTGTTCCTCCAGGAAAATCTAAGCTTAACACATCGTTTCTCCTTCTAATAGACAAGTGGTATGTCTCTAGTTCTCAAAAGGACTGATGTTGAACTTCCCACCATTGGGTAAGAAAGTGTGATGTATTTTCAAAATGTTTTCTAAGGCTGACCTTAGAAAGTTCTCAGAGAAACTTAAATCCAGAGAGGCAGTCCTCACTCTTCATTCTCATAGTATTTAGAGTTGATATTCAGAGCACTTGGGAGCAAAGTCAGCCAGAACCAGAGGTAGAGAGCAAAAAACTTTCAGAACATAGCTCTCCCCACCTTTGTCAGCATAATCAGGCGGATTTGCTAAGAAAACATGCTCTTGCAGAGAGGAGAGACTTTCTCCAAATATTTTAATTTTATGTAATAAAACCTGACATATCACCTGCTTCTAAGACAATTGTCCTCAGCCCCACCCCACCCCATTACTGTTTGGTTCTGCAAAGGAAAGGGCATAGTTACTAAAAGTAGAAGCATCCAACTTGCCCTTGACAGAGGTCTGCTTTTACCCAGAAAACCTGAATTATCATGTAGTCAAAAGAGAATTTGGAATTGAAAGAGGAAGTCTAGGTCCAAGCCCCACATCTGCCACTTAATTTTGTGCCCGTGAGCAAGTCACTGTTCCCTATGCTTTAACTTCCTTGTCTGTAAAAATGGGAACACATAACTCACAAAACAAATGTTAGAGATGCATGAGACGGCGTGTGTCAAAGGTCTCGCAAACTGTGAAGTCCTCTACAAATGGATGGCAATAGTGTGACGTGTGTTTCAGCTAACCAAAAGAGAGGCTAACAACCAACAGGGAAAGAAAGCATATTAATTTATTCATGAAGAATACCTCTGCTCTCATGCCCAAGTTATGTGTCATCTCACTTTACCAGCCATGTAAGTTCTCTATTTTTCTTAGGTTGACCCAAATTATCAAAATCTAGACATCCAAGTCATATTTATTTTGCTTTTGGATATCATAAATATTTTACTGTCTTTTCTGCTCATTGAGACATTCTTCACTTTATCTTCAAAGTCTAAATGCTTCTGTATAAGAGAAAAGTACTGGGCCGCTAAGAGGAAGCCTTGTTGTGTAGACAAGGCAAAGCCTCTTGGTGCTCCCGTCATCTCCCACTGACCATGCAGAGTGAGAAGCCAGTTTTAGTCTTGCCTAGGAAAGGCTCCTGGAAATCAAGTTGTTTACACAGAGAGTTTTGTCCCTTTTCCAACCTCGGGCAATTCACTTGACTTTTCTGGGCACCCATTTCCTAATCTCTAAAATGGCAGGCCTGAGGACGTCCAATATCCTCCCAGATAAGCAATCTAGTTTGACTCGAGGACATTCTTAGTCCGGAATGATTTGAGGCTCAGAATTTTTTTCCCAGAACTTAAATTTTCCTTCTGGCTTTCTGTACACAGAAATTATGACCAGCTGTGCTTATTGATATTTACGCACTGTCTGAGCAGGTGAGGCCCCTGGACATGACCTCTTCTGGATGCCCCAATGCTCCTTGCTGCCCTCTCTGCACTCATGGAATAAACATCCTCTGCTTTTCTTAGCCCTTTTATGCTCCACCTACCTACACACCCTCTTTAATAATCGTCCAGAAGTTCTACAAGTAGAGTGCCTCCTTTCTGTCAGGAGAGAAGGTAAGAAACTAAAGGTATCCACTTATGAAATCAGTGCAAATTTAGATGCTAAGTTGGGATTTTAAAAAACTAAAGTGTAAGACTTCTGGTTTTCTTTTGTAAAGGCCACATCACCCGTGCATTTCACTTCGATCATCTCAGCTCTCATGTTGGCCTGATACCAGATGAAAATTCATAGCTGTCCCAGATTTATATGACTTTCTTCTAGAAAGGTTGATTATTACCCAGCCCCTATGGAAAAGAAAGAAAGTCTCCACTGGAAACTATTCTTAGTTTACCAACCTTACTCTTAGGCAGATTCAAATTGGTTGGCAAATCATTGTTCCTTAGAATTTGAGCCTTTACTTGGATGTAAGAGAAGGGAACACTTTTACACTGTTGATGGGCTTTCAAACTAATACAGCTTCTTTGGAAAGAAGTATGGAGAATCCTCAAAGAGCTAAAAGTAGACCTGTCATTTGATCCCACAATCCCATTACTAGATATCTACCCAGAAGAAAAAAGTCATTTTATCACAAGGACATTGGTGCTAGAATGTTTATTGCAGCTCAATTCACAATTGCCAAGATGTGCAACCAACCCAAGTGCCCATCAACCCTATGAAAGGATTTACACACTGTGGTATATGTATACCATGGAATACTATTCAGCCATAAAAAAGATGGAGATGGTACATCTTTTGTATTTACCTGGATAGAGGTGAAGAACATTCTTCTTAGTAAAGTATCACAAGAATGGAAAAGCAAGTCTTCAATGTCCTCAATACTAATATGAAACCAATGGAAAAACAACTACACACCCACATGAGACAAAAACACAAGTATATTCAAAGAAGGAAAAGGGAAAAGAGAAGGAGCAAATAGGTGAGCTCTCATTTGGAGGCCATAAAATAAGGGTATATACAGCACCCCCCAGGGTGAAGGGCTCAACTACAACTTGAACTTTACCCTAGAAAAGCAGACAATGTAATCTAATCATTTGTACCCTCATATCAATCTGAAGTTAAAAGAAAAAAAAGAATTTAAGCCTTTAGCCTTCTTTCCTAAGCTGCTTGGAAAAAAAAAATGACTTGTCACCCTAGCTGTCAACCCATGTTGAAGGTAGCACAAAACGCCCTCTCCAGGTGACTCATGCCCCTGTCAGTTCAGCATCACTATAGCAGCAACAGATTGGATTAAACCAAAAGAAGAGCATGCGTAAAAGCACAGTCTTACTTCCAATAAGCAATACATATTTTGGCTGACCCTGAGGCAGTTCATGTGAAAAGTACAACCTTAAATTTAAAAATAAATCACTTAAAAAAGTAAGCCAGATCCTTTGTCCACCAGGGTTCCATCAGTGAAAGGATCAGCACAGCCGAGGGTGGGTACTATTTTAGAAAGCAACAGAATTTGAAGAAACAGAGGCTTTGGGGGTTTTTTTCCCCTCTAACTCTCACCCTTGGGAAAAGCTAAAAAATTTCCAACGACCGGGCACATGACCAGATGCCCCACGGAGAGGCCTCATGGGAATTCATGTGGACCAGACCCAGGGAATGGCTAAGAACGTTTCTTCCATCTTCCAACCTTTTCTTTTAAGGGAATGACTAGATATCCCCAAAAGACTGCTTGAGATAGAGGGAAACAAAAGGTTAAGAAAATGTTCCTTTAAAGGAACATCTGCTTCTTCACCCTAGAGGACAGAAACATGAGAAGAAAGGGTCTGGAAATCCTACACTAACTGGGAAGAGAGGAAACCCTTATCCTCCGTGCTAAATAAAAACAACTAAGAAATCGTGAAACCAAGCCTGGGTCAGGTGTCCAGGGTTTCAGAATAATGGGGACATGCTTGGAAAAAAAAATCTTCTAGTGAGACCAAATGAAAAGTAACTTTTTTTTCTTTTGTTTATTCTTTATTTCACTTCCTTGAGAAATTGTTCAAGAAAGAATAATTGCGAAGTATAATCGTAAAGGTGCACTCTGGTGTTTCCATAGCCAGGAAAGAAGTCATGTCCTACTGTAGGGGACCTGGTTTCATTCCTGCCATCCTCCTAGCTCATTAGATGGCCCCAGGCAAGTCATTCAATCTTCCCAAGCCGCAGACTGCTCACATGTAAAATGGGGTGACCTTTGAAGAGGAACTTTAGAAATAATCTAAGAATCCCTTGAGTTATGTATTCAGGGTTAGAAAAAGAGAGACTCTTTGATATCAATGGAACTTGAGGTCCAACTAGAATCTCAGCAAGCCCAGGGAGGGAGGAACTGCTTTCAAAAGAACATTAGGACCTTGCTCATATGTTTAAATGTCATGGAGTTGGCCAAAATAGATTTGGACCTGGTCAGCTCTTTAGAGATTTCCTGAAATCCCCGTGTTTTATAGGGGGGGGGGAAATTGAGTCTAGAGAAGCTGAACTGACTTATAAAAGATTGCCCAACACACATCAGTGTCAAGGTAAAAATTCAGGTGTCTGTTCTAAGAGGGCCCGTGTTGAGCTGGAGGGAAGCCAGGCCAAACCTCAGAGAAGAATCCCTAGCACTGACAGATTTATCCTGGGTAGGGCTCACTGGTTGGTGCTGTTGATGTTTGGGACCCTTTAACCCCCACAGCTCTGAATGGTGGCTGTTGCCTGAGGGCCAGCTTCATGGGCATGAGACCTGCACAGTCACCCAGAGACCCCTACTCTGAAGAGCCCCATGCTTGGTTTAAAACTCCATGTCCACATCTTGAAATCCTTAATTTTTAAACAAGGAGTTCTCCATTTTCATTTTGCACTGAGCCCCCCAAATTATGCCCCTGATACTCACTATATTCATGTTATAGATGTGTCAAGAAATTAAATTGCTTGCACTTGGTCCCAGCCACTCACCAAGGTGGAGGCACAGACACGTGGAGCCAGCAGGCAGGGTGACGGGGAGGCAGGCACACTGCTGACCTAAGGGAGTGCTGTGATTTCACAGCTTCCTTGGAATTTCCCTGTGATGACCTCAGGTCACTGTGTTCTGGAATCATATGGCCAAGGAGGGTGATCAATTATTCTGATTTGCCAGGGGTTATGAGGGATCCTGACAATTTCCTTGCAGTGCTAAAAATTAGGAAAGTCCCAAGCAAACTGGGATGAGTTGGTCACCCTATCACTTAGTCACTGGTATGAGACTCCAAAGTTTTCCCAGTCCTTAGCAGTTATTCCATGTCTTGTACTAGGTAGGACCCACCCAGAGAGCAAGCTGAAGACTTTGACCCAAGCAGAGTGTGGATAGGCAGCCAACTGGCTGGCACTGCAAGGCTGGAGACCAAGCAAGGGTTGGCAGAAGGACCTGTTGTATTGGGAATAGACAGGCTGCAGGTCATATTCAAAGACCCAAGCCAGGAAGGAGATAGTGTGGGTACAGACAGCCAAGAGCAAAAGGCAATAGGCTGGGGCAGAGCCCTGGCATGTGGGCTCAAGGGATTTTTAACTTACTCAGTCCATGACCAGGATGGGTCACTTTACTCTGCTGAGTCTAAATTTCTTCATTTGAAAAATAAAGGAAGCAATACTAACCACACGACGTCATTGACAAGATGAGAGATCATATAGACAAAGTTCAAAGTTCAGTAGGGCCACACTTAAGGTTTCAATTTATGTTTATTTAATTCCTTAAATATTTATAGAACCAGCTCTGTGGGACAGATGGAGATACCTCCTGCTCTTAAGAAAGTACCCAGTGGTTTGCTGGTAAATGTTCAAAAACCAGCTATTTGGAGAAAAAGTAAAAACAACTTTGTAACATATGCCAATTTCCATGGTGTAAATATTCCCCCATGTCTGTCTGATGTCAATTTACCAGTATGAGATACCTGAATGCACAGTTGGAAAAGAGTTGTGTGCAATCTGCTCTACTAGACCAGCCAATCGCTGAGCTAACCCTCTACTAGAAAGAATAAACTATGGCACCATAGGGGTCATAGAAAAGGAGAGAGGGGAGAAAACAAATCAATGTCACTTTGAACAGACAGTGTGGAGGACCTCCCTGAGGAAGTGAGATTGCCACTGCAACTTGAAGGTGCATAGGCATGACCAGAGCCGGGAAATGACATGCACACAGGCCAGGAGGAAAGAGAAGGAGGAAGAAAGGCCTGGGGCAGGGCAAGTTGGGGCCGTGGAGAAGCAGCAACCAGAGAGTACAGGAACCAAATTCATGTCCCAGAGTTGGGCTTTGTGCTGAGGAAGCCATGAGCATGATGCTCAGGTCGTAGAGCCATCACTCTGGCTGAAGTGTGAGAAATGTGGTGGGGCACAAGAGGGCAAGGGGGAGATTAAGCCATAGCAGTAACCCAGGCAGAAGATGCCGGGGTCCTGGACCAGGTTTCATATGTTCGTTTAGCAGGCATTTATTGAGGGAGTGCCACGTACATGTCCCTCCTGTAGGCCCTGGTGATTCTTCAAAAAAAGAGCACTGTCCTTGCTTTAACGGAGCTTATAGGTAAGTAGAGAAACGTTTTTAAAGATTTATGAACTCTTGGATGCTTTCTGTGTGCCAGTACTCAGCACTTTCTGTGCATTATCTCATTTAATTCTCATAGCAGTTCTAGGGGGTAGATTCAAATTACTCTCATTTGAGACAGTAGATGGAAAACTGAAACAGGCAAGTTCACGGTACAGGCGTGGGGGATCTGCCCTGGATTTTAGCTACTATCCATGAGGCAAACTAATGGCAGATGGAAGGTGTGTGGATGCTGGAATGAGGAGAGAAGGGGGCCAGGTTGTCTGTGGGGCCTTCAACCCTCTGCCAGCAAGCCCCTGCCTTCCTGTCCACTGGCCCTGCCATGGTCCCCACAGCATCCCCGATGATCCTTCTCAGCTGCATTAGAATCGTAGCAGTCCAGGAAGAAGACTGGATTGATACAATTGGAAAAATAATGTCCATATTTGGAATTCTCAGATTTCAGAATCCTTTTAAGGAACTCCATCTTTATAATTTTTCAGGCCATATATGAAAAGGTAGAGGAAACCAAAACAAATGTTCACAATCTGATTAAGTTGCCATTAGAGTATGTACAAAAGGAGGTTTTGTTCAGCTGTTTTGTCCATTCTCAAATAAATATGAATCTGACAAATAGCGAGCATTCTTCTCCACCACTTGACAGCTGAGAAATTGAGACAGGTCAGGGAAGAAGCTGAGGACACAGTTCTGTGCCTCAAGCCATGTTTTCAGCCAGTCCACTTCTGCTCAAAGACATACTTCTTACCTTCAGTCATTTCTTTCTTTATGAGGTGGTACACAGTGAATTTTGCTCTTAATTTTAAAAGGGCTTTAAATAGAATTGACCTTCATTAACCAGATCTAATTTGCCAAAAGATTTCCTTGAGGCCATTTCACATGTTAGTATTTATATTTCAATAGGCCTCTTCTCCAGAACTTTCTCTTCCTATCGGTTCCTTTACCCACCGCATCTCTGTCATAAAGACATTGGAACCCAAGTGGTTGTGAATTTCTGTGACGACAACAACATCGCTTTGGGGACTTTAAAGTCAGACAGAACTAGTTCAAGGCCCCAAGTCCTGGTTTCTACCACTTATGAGCTGTGAGTCTCTAGCAAATTTACTTAACTTCTCTGAGACTGTTTCTCAGCTGTAGAATGGTATCATCCACCTTATATGGATGTCAGGAATAATATCTCTTACCATGATCATCACCATCAGAAGCAAAAGCAGCCAAACAAAGTGATTGTGATTCTGTGACAGGGTTAAGAAGAGAAAACAGGGTCACCTGCTGGGACATGATGAGAAGAATGCCCAAGGGGCTTCCCAAAAGGTCACCCTCAACCCTCCCTTTCCCTCCCTACCCAAATAGCCCACTTGCGTTGGAATTTAGGATTCTTCAGCAGATATAAAAGCTGTGATTTTGCCTTAGTCACCAGCAGGGGGAGCAAGACTTCCAAAAAGTGTATGTAGGGGGGTTGACACCTAAGGGTGGACCGACTCTCCCAGCTTGTAGGTAAACAGTCAACCATGAGAAAGACCTCATTTGTTAAAACTAAGGCATTTAATACCACAGGACTTAAATTCTAATAAAAGTACTCTAGAAGTTTTAACCAGTCTTTTAAAAAATGAATAGGATATGGCTTTTGAATGTGTGAGGGAATATTTGGGGAAGAGTTGTTATTCACACTGTCTTGGTTTTTTTTTTTTGTTGTTTGTTTGTTTGTTTTGTTTTTTGCAGTTTTGGGTCAGGGCTGGGTTTGAACCCACTACCTCTGGCATAGGAGGCCAGCGCCCTACTCCTTTGAGCCACAGGCCCCGCCCCACACTGTCTTTGTTGAGAGACACTACAAAGAAACTCAGACTTATCATCAGTGATAACAGGGTGTCCTGTTTATGAGCCAGCTGTGGCTGGACTTTTTGCCAAGTCTGTAAACTTGAAATCACATTCTCAACCCAAGGCCTGAATCCTGCCACAATGAAGCCATGTCTAAACAAGGGATAAACACCCCTCAAGTGCCTCTCTTATAAACCTCCAAATAGTTAAGAGGCCTTGTGTTCCTTTCTCAGTTCCTGTGTTAGACAGGGGATGCATTCCTCTGCTAACTGGAGTGTGTGCAGGCTCAGCCGGTAAGGTGGCGTTTCAGGGGGACTCAGCCAACCAGTGACTCAGGAAATCATCCTCATAGTCAAGATGAAATACTCATCTCTCTTCTCCTTGAAGCCATCTCTCTGGTAGTCACCTCACCTACATAGGAGAGACCGGAAAAGGAAATTCCATTTTGTTACCATAAGCAGACCTGGTATAAAGTTATGTGAAAGAAACAGACCCAACCCAGCAAGTACCACTCAACTCACACAGCCACCATTCCAGTGGGCAACTGAGAACTGCCTGTACGTGCCATCTGCCCGCAAAGTCCCGAGAGGTCTCTTTATCCTCTCCCCCGTTCACTGACACGCAGTATAAATGTCTTCAGGAAATCAATGCCAATCGATGCCCACTGAAGCATTTTGGTTTAGCTTTCTAAAGACTAACCTGAAATGAATAAAGTTCTCCTGTTAAGAAATGAAGAAAACAGATTTTTAAAAATCACCCTTTTAAGAGACCATGTGCTGGCATGAATCTAAGTCCTTTTGTGGTTTTTGAAGGTGGGGAAATGGGCCTCTCAAGCTCTGAAAGGGAAATCCCACAGAGATCATGCAGACCTGAGGTATGGACAGAGAGCCTCAGGGTCAGCACAACACAATGGGGTCAAGTCCTGGTTCCCCACTGACTGTGTGACACAGAGCAGGTCCTCAGCAAACACTGCTCTGAGGCTTAGTTTATTCATATGCGAAAGGCAAATATCAATACCTTTCCAACGCAGCCTTCTCAAATGCAAGTCTCACTGTCTCATCCCTGACACCTGGCCCTTCTTACCTACTCTTACTACACCCTACCCTGGATCCCTTCTCATACAAGAACAGTCCAGAAATACAGTATTGACTGTCATGCTGTTTCACACTTCTTCCCCTTTACACATGCAGTCCCAGTCCGCAAGAAGCTGAAAGGCCTCACCCTAATTCTCTCAGAAAGAGAGAGAGAAAGAAATCCACACCTAGAACGCAGAAAACATTTGCTCATCTTTGTAAAGTCATTTCAGCTGCCACTTTCTGTTAGAAACAAGCCTCTGTAGCCCCACCCCTAGCCCAGCGCGCACTCACACTCACACTCACACACACCCGCCGCTGTGAGCCTGCCTGGCTCTGCATCTTGCTGTCTCCCACCAGTCCCTTCTCTTACTCATCTGCCCAGGACCTAGATGGCCCCTTCTTCCAGTCCGCACAAATACTGTGGGTAGGCTGACAGCGAGGGTCTGTGGGGACAGGAAGGCAGCGCCAGAGGCCACGTGTCATGCTGGAAGTCAGAAGGGAAATGCCTGGACAGCCAGTCGTGCCTCTGCAGGGGAAGGGCAGGATGTGGCGGGCGGGAAAGGGATGCGGGGAAGGCTGCCAAGAAGTTGTCTGTGGTATTAAGTGGATGTCTGGGCTTAACTGAGATGGATTTGTGGAGTGGGAGGGACTCGGCTCTCTGGTCCAGGATCACTGGGAACAAGGAGAATTACGCAACTTGAAAACATCCAGTTCCAGAAAACATGATGATGCCTGACAGTGACCCACTTCACTTGCTCTGTTTGGCATCTCCCTCTGAAGCCTGAGTCACTCCTCATGAAGCTGTCTGTCCATCCTGAGTGAGGCGTAGGACCACTACTCCTGGCTGCAGGGGGACCTGTCCCCTGCCCCCACAGTCCCCGCTCCGCTGTCCCAGCTCCCCAGCCTCATCGCGCCCTATTTCCTCCTACCCTATCCTTTTCACCTTTTCCCCGGCTGTGTCAGGGGCCCACTCACATCCCCCTCACCCCACACAAACCTCGTTCAGCACTAACAGGCTTTCCTGCATCTCCTGTCGTGGGCTTTTTCAACCCTTTACTTCATTCCTCTCCGTATTTATTAACAACAACAACTTTAGTTCACCAACTTCTCCCCTTCTGTCTTCTAGTATCTTGGGGCTCTTCTACGCTACCTGATTTGACATCTTTCCGCCTTGAATCTTTTGAATGACGTCATTCATTCAAAAAGTATTGAGTAAACGCCTACTATATTCTGGACAGTGTGCCAAGTGCTAGTAAAACAAAGGTGTACGGGCCTATTTACCTGCTAAGGTTAGGCAATCACCCAGGAGAAGGCGGGCTGGCAGCCTTCATTACCCTCTCCCCTTCTCCATCCCTGCTCCCACCCCACCCCCAGCTGTGGCTGTAAAGCTCAGGGCAACTTGATTCCCTCTTCTTCACCACTTTCCAGTTTCAGTGTCAAAGGTGAGAGGGTCACAACATTGTTCTCCGAGCCCCTGGTGGGGAGAGTAGATAAGAACTTGACCTTAGGGTGGTGCCTGTGGCTCAAAGGAGTAGGGCACCGGCCCCATATGCCGGAGGTGGCAGGTTCAAACCCAGCCCGGCCAAAAATGGCAAAAAAAACCTGACTTTACAGCCCCTTTCCTCAAGAGGATGAAGCTCCTGGCCCTGCCCTGCCTCGCCCTGCCTCTCCCTCTCACTCTTCCTAGGGTGAGGGAGGACAGGATGAGGCAATGACAATTCTGAGCTGCTTCTTTTATCCCCACTCCACAGCTCTATGAGGATTGTCATCTTCTGATTTTACAAACCTCCATCTATAGTGTGAGTGGCTTGAAAATTAACAGAGATGACTTGTGTTATGCAGACCAGAAAGAAACCTTTGCAGCTTTGGGTGACTTTAGGAATGTGTTTGGGAAGAGATTAACTAAAAAACATCAAAGGACAGGGGAATACTCTAGGACAGTGGTTGTCAAATGTTGGTCAGTAGCAGAATCACCAGGGGAACTTGGCAGAAACACAAGGACCAGGCACTGTCCTGCATTAGTGGCCTGAGTCTCAGGGGCTCTGCCAGCTCCCAGGTGATCCTGATATACACCGAGGATTAAGCATCTCTGCTTTGTCACATCCCCCTGCAGAAGGACAGCCTCCCATTGACTCTGCCTCCTTAACCCTCTTTGCCCCCATGACCTCCAACTGAAGGGTAGATGGACTTTTCCACTGGAGGCCCAATAACAAGACTAGTCTTGCAAAGCAAGTCTTTTTGCCACAGCTTTTAAAAAGTCATTTCCGCCCTGTTGCTGATTTCTCTGCGTCTCTGGGGTGTGTTAAGCTTCAATTTTGTGTGAATAGAAAAGGAAGCAATTGGTATCATTAAAAGAGGGAGAGAGAGAGAGGACTATAGTTTGAATGTGAGCAGTTTTCTAGACTCAGAAAGAATGCATTCTGTACAAATGTCAAGATTTAGTCAGCAAATCAGAACAGTTTGGAAGATGTGCAGCAGGGGTGTTTTTGAAGCTGCATTTGACCATACACAAATCCTGTGGTCACTTTGTAGGATTAGCCAAGTTTTGCAAATGAGAAAATATGGGAACATAAACATGAGAAGATTTCTCAAGGTCGCACTGAAGGTGGTGGTGTGGGGGATTAGCGGCCGAATGCTTTTTCTCCTGGGCCTATTTCTGAGCTACTTGACAACACAGCTTCCTGAATGCAGATGTTAAGCACGTTTTTGCCTTTTAAAGAAAGGCTTAAAAAGTTCTTATTTTGGCCATATTTCAGTGCAAATCTCCTAGGGAAAAGGGGCTCTAGCTGATTACTTCCAGTTCTTGGAACACAGATTAATTCAACTTTTTCCAGTGCCTTACCAAAGAGTGCTTTAGACTTTAGAGAGTGGTTCTCAAACTTTGCTGTCAAGGAAATTGTTTTAAAACCCTGAAGCTCAGGCCTTACCCCCACCAATCAGAATCTCTACGTGTGAGATGCAAGCATCATTTATTTTTTTCAATTCCAATTTGCAGCCAACTTTGAGAACCAGTCCTCTAGAGCAGTGGTGCACCAACTCTATGTGCATTGGAATCACCTGGGGAGCTTCGGCTATGATGCTTGTGATCACAGTCCCAGAAATTATAATTGAATTAGTTCAGAGCATAGCCTGGGGTTATTAAAAGATCTCCCCTCCCCAAATGACTACACTGTGTGACCAAATTCAAGAGCCATTGCTGCAGAACTTCACTAATGCTAGAGTAGTAGCCCTGTGGATCAGGTGTGTGGATATCACCTGATTGCAACACAGAAATGCAGACTCTGTAACCCCACTCCAGACCTGCTGGATCAGAATCTGCATTTTAACAAGATCCCCAGGGATGTGAATGCATTAAAGATTGAGACACACTCTTTTAGAGCACTCCCCACTCCCCCAAAATAAGTTTTCATATTTCCAAACACCAAAGAGACTTACTTCTTCTCCCATTTAGGTACAGGATAGGCACAAGACTGAATCACAGAATTTTAGGAAAGTAATATGCATGTCAAATATTCTGCATGCATTATTTCATATGATGGTCACCATAACCCTAGGACATAGGTGCAAGCACTGCTTCTATTTCACCATGACCAAGTTCAGGCTCAGGCAAATGTGAACAGCTAAAAAGGCCACCCAAATAGGCAGAGTGAGGACTAGGACTCACCCTAAGGTTTCCAGGACTTGAAAGCACGTGCTTTTAACCACCTGATCTGATTTTCCCCATCTTCGTACCAAACAGTTCAAATGAGTTGCAATGTGTCAAGATGTTGACTCCTCTCAGCCCTCTATCAGGCTAAGAGCCTGGGGTGGCCACTCACTGCAGAAAAAAGAATAGGGACCCAGCTGCAATTTATACCTTTTCCAAAGCACACTTTTGTCCCATTCATGGACAATGAAGAAATGGTTCTCAACCTGTGGGTCGCGATCCACAGGAACTTTATTAAAGGGCTGCGGCATTAGGAAAGTTGAGAACCACTGTCCTAAGGCTTAAGTGACCTAAGGGTAACCAGATCCTTAAAGCCAGGATAGGCCCAGAACCCAGAAGTCCCAGCTGTCTGCATGTCTGCTCCCACTGAGCAGTGGTTCTCAAAGTGTGTTTTCCTGCCCAGAAGCATCAGATTATCTGGGAACTTACAAGAAATGAAAATTTGTATGTCCCTCCAGAATGCTTCTTAACAAGCCCTCCAGGTGAGTCTGAAGTTGGCTATTTTGAGAACTAGCCCACTGGGACAGGCAGCCCCAAGGGTCTTGCCAGTGCAATTGCTCAAAGAATCTGTGCTCTAGCCCCTGGCACAGGCTGGAGCTTCTCTGAAAACAAAGGTTTCTTAAGGGGCTTATTTTGAATTAAGCTGAAATTTATATGCTGATTTAATCTTCTTAGGGTCTCTTTGCCTCTTAGGAAAGAGCTAGAATGCTCTAGAAAGGAAAAAGTAAAGGATGGCTAACAGATAAAATATTAAATGCTCTTTCCATGCTTTCAACCCACTTTCTGCTTGGGCAGTATACACATGGGCAAAAGAAAGAGAAAAGAGAACTGACATCTCTTTGTTTATTATTTTAGATTAGTATGCGGGTACAAATGACTAGATTACAATGTTTGTGTTTGTTAGGTAGAATTTAAGTTGCAGTTGTGCCCCTCCCCCAGGAGGTGTGCCACACACCCTTCCATTGTGCCTGTTAGGTGAGAGCACACCAATCCCTCTCCACCCCCCGCTTGAATTTAATTGTGTTTTTCACTTGTGTGGGCGTATATTTGGAGAACTGACAATTCTTGAGCACCTACTGTATGTCAGTCATCAGGCATACAGTAATACAGGCACAAATACCTTGTCACCCATCACCACATTTTATACACTGAACCCTGTCTAAGAAATTAGGAAACTGAGACTCAGGGAAATAAAGTGACTTGCATAAGATCACAAAGCGGCAAGGGTGGCCCCAGGATTTGTTCCATAGCCTGTGATCCTATGTTCTTTGCCCTACAGCAAGAAAAGTAAAGAGTATAAAATAGATATATACATCCCAGAAATCTCAGAGCAAGCTTCCATAACAGATCTGCCTATTCAAACCCCAAGGGATGCCTTACTCAATCTTTTGTGTCTTGGGAAAAGATACTATGCTGATGTGTTCTGTGTTCTTACTGCACTGTAGATGCTACTTCCCAAGAATAAGAATAGACCATGAAAAGTGAAATAGTTCACCTATGTTTGAGCATCCTGAAACACTTAGAAATCTATTCTTAACCAATAGCATCTGTTCCAAGGCACCAGGTCTCACGTTGCCAATGCCCAACTGAGCAATCTTGAGCTTTTCTTTTCAAAAGCCCAGGTAATCTCTTTGCCTTGAATTTAGGAAGTGAAGTCCATGAGAATGAAACATATAAGTTAGAAACACATCCTGCCCTACCTTTGGTAAGAGTTCATGTTTATGCCACTGAATGGCATCAAGACTCTGGGCTAAGATTCAACAAGAACAAAGAGGGCGCAGGCTCACTCAATCACTGGAAGAGACAAACACCTTTTTAAGGGTCTCTGGGGGTTACTTTCACTGTCTGTTTGCCCCAATCACCATGTTCAGTCATAGGATGAGTACGCAGTAGCTGACCTGAACCTGAAGGTGAGGGAAGCCACATTGAGGAGCCCTTTGTCACCCTCTTTGTACGCAAACCCTCTGCAATAGCTCATGTTGTCACTCCTGCTTGAAGTTACTTCTCAGAGTCCATAAGACAACTCCCTTGACTGTTTGCCACTTTCCCACTGGTCTTTATCCTCTCTCCATCTCTTAGATCATCTCCGTTCTCTTCTCTGAGTAATTAATACTTTTGCCAAAATGCAAAGTGTAAGGGCCTGCGTGGGTGATTTTATTCCCTGTTGTTTGAGGTTAAGCCAAGCCTAAGGTTTCTTACAAGTCTGCATCCAGCTCCAGGGTTATCTGCCACTGCTAAAATTCCAGAATCTACTCTCACTCCTTCTTCCAAGCATGTACACCACCACAGTTGACTCTTAAAGTCAAGAACAAACTTAGTAGAATTACAGGATACAAAATCAACTTGCAAAAATCAGGTGTGTTTCTTTACATAAACAACAAGCTATCCAAAAAGAACATTTTAAAAATAATTTCATTTACATTAGCACTGGAAAGAATAAAATACTTAGGAATAAACTTAACCAAAAAGGGAAAAAAGGTTTGGCGCCTGTGGCTCAACGGGCTAAGGTGCCAGCCACGTATACCTGAGCTGGTGGGTTCGAATCCAGCCCGTGTCACCAAGCAACAATGACGGCTGCAACCAAAAAATGGCCGGGCATTGTGGCGGGCGCCTGTAATCCCAGCTACTTGAGAGCTGGAGGCAGGAGACTCGCTTGAGCCCAGGAACTGAAGGTTGCTGTGAGCTGTGACGTTACAGCACTCTATCCAGGGTGACAGCTTGAGGCTCTGTCTCAAAAAAAAAAAAGGGGAAAAAAATTTACCCTGAAAACTACAAAATATTGAAGGAAATTAAAGGCAACACAAATAAATAGAAAGATATCTCATGTTCATAAATTATAAAAGTTGATATTAAAAAATAATAAAAAAAGAAAAGTTGATATTGCTAAGATATTCTTATTACCCAAAATGATCTACAGAGTCAATGCAATGTCTATCAAAATTCCAATGGTATTTTTTTTTACAGAAATGAAAACCAATCCCAAAATTCACTTGGGATGACAAAAGACTGAGAATAGCTAAAGAATCTTGAGAAGGAAGGAAAAAACTAGAGGCATCACACTTCCTAATTTCAAAACACACTACAAAGCTAAAGTAATTAAAACAACATGGGGCTGGCATAAAAATAGACATGTAGACCAATAGACCAGAATAAACAGCTTCAGGTCCACTGGTCAATGTGTCCTGTGCAAAAAACCATTGCATATATAGTCAACTGACCTTTGAAAAGGATGCCAAGAACACGATGGGAAAAGAATCGTTGCTTCAACAAATAATGCTGGGAAAACTGGATATCCACACGCAAAAAGAAAAAGAACTTGGACACTTATCTTACACAAAAATCAACTCAAAAAAGACTAAAAACTTAAATGTAAAACTTGACTGTAAAACTCCTAGAAGAAAACACAGGGGGATATTTTTAGGACGTTTGTCTAGGCCAGGCGTCCTCAAACTTTTTAAACAGGGGGCCAATTCTCTGTACCTCAGACCATTGGAGGACTGGACTATAATTTTAAAAAAAACTATGAACAAATTCCTATGCACACTGCACATATCTTATTTTGAAGTAAAAAACAAAATGGGAACAAATATAATTTACACCAACGCATGTGGCCCACGGGCCATAGTTTGAGGACCCCTGGTCTAGGCAGTGATTTCTTGGATATGACACCAAAACACAAGCAAAAATAGATAGTGAGCCGGTAGCACACTAAAAACCTTCTGCACAGTAAAGGAAACAGAGTGAAATGGCAACCTGCAGAATGGGAGAAAATATTTGCAACCCATATATCTGATAAGATGCTAATATCCAAAATACATAATGAACTCCTCCAATTCAACAGCCAAAAAATAAATAAATAAATGATAATAAAAACTAGTTTTAAAAATCAGCAAAGGACTAAGTAAATATTTCTCCAAAGATGACATACAATGGCCAACAGGTATATAAAAAGATGTTGAACATCACTGATAATTATGAAAATGCAAATCAAAACCATAGTGAGCGATCACCTCACACTGGTCAGAGAGGCTGTTACTAAAGAAGAGAGAGAAATAAATGTTGAGAAGGAAGTGGAGAAATTGGAGCCCTTGTACAGTGTTGGTAGGAATGTAAAATGGTGCAGCTGCTATGAAAAACAGTTTGCAGGTTCTTCAGAAAATTAAAAATAGAATCACCATATGATCCAGCTACCTCACATCTGGGTATACTTCAAAAGGAACTGAAGGCATAATCTCCAAAAGATATTTGCACATCCATGTTCATTGCGGCATTATTCATAATAGCCAAGATGTGCATTGATGGATAAATAAAGAAAAAGCAGTGCACACATACAATGGAACATTACGCAGCCTTTATAAAGAAGGGAATCTTTAACCAGGAGTGGTGGTAGGAACTTGCAGTCCAAGCTCCTTAGCAGGCTGAAAAAGTAGGTCACTCCAGCCCAGGAGTTTGAAGTGGCAGTAAGCTATGATGACAACATGGCACTCTAGCCCATGCAACAGAGCAAGACTCTGTCTCAACAATGACAAGAAAAGGAAATCGTATCATGTGAGACATCGTGGATGAGCCTGGAGGACATTATAAGTACGATAGCCAGTTACAGAAGGAGAAACACTGCATGTCTCTTTTATATGAAGTACATAAAATGTCAAACTCATGGAAAAACAGAGTAGAATGGTGACTTCCATGGGCTGGGGAGAGGAGGAAATGGGAGAGTGAGAAATGGGAAATTGCTATTCAACTAATATTCTGTTACCTCCTAGATGAGTAAGTTCTATGAGACTGTCTGTACAATATTGCATCTACAGTTAACAAACTGTTAGTGTGCGCTTAAACATTAGAAGGTAGATCTCATGTTCAGAGTTCTTGTCACAATACAATAGCTACTCAGCTCTGATGGGAAATGCCAGAGTATTAACTGTTGCAGGCCCTTGAATAAGGAGTAGTAATAGAAAGGTCTACATACAATACCAGAAAGTGTGGGAGCCCCATTTCTCAATGGGAAGGGAAAGGGTGTTGGTGGGTTGGCAGGAGACTTTGCACATTTCTGCTCACTTGCTCCATTTTGTATTATGAAAAGATGTAACAATGTAATTATAGGAATGTTGGAAATGACCTGAAAGCACAATTAAGAGTCACTCAGCCAAGTGAAAAAATGAGAAGGAATGAGGGAGAAGGAATGTGGAGAAGGAATGTGTCTAGGGGAGGGTATAGGTGGGCAGATGGATATGAGAGGTTATAGGTTCACGTATCCTCTGTGGATTGGTGGTAGGGGCAACACTTACTTAAGAAATATTTTTTTAAGAATGTCTTAGAGTCACTTAATATCTACTGAGTATAATTTCATGAACTGGTTTTTTAAATCTACCCCAAACCATTTATAGTTACCATGTAACAAAAAAGGACTCTGAAGTTCAGAGTGGTGAATGGACTAGCCTGAGACCACAGAACTAATTAGTGGCCTGGTAGGTTCTTGAATGCAAGTCTCTCTTCTGGTTTGCTGCTACCTGTATCAGGAAAGTCACCTCAAAATATCCACAGGGGCAAATGAAAATAAGGGGAGCTTCCAGATTGGATAAAGAGGGGAAAAAGAAGGAAAGGCAATTGTCATTTGCCTTGAGTAGGAAGTCAAGTAGGGATGGATGGGGGCTACGGACTTGTAGAATCTAAAGTGGACAGCTACAGCTCAGAGCTAACTGTTACCTTTTAGAGCACCAAACCCTGTGGCCAGACCTGCTGATCTGTCTAATGACCAGAAGTCCTATTTTTACCCTAACTCTCCTATTTATTTTAATGATGGCTCAAAAAAATCTTAAACATCAGTCTGGCGAAACAAAACTTAATCTGCAAACCAAAATCAGCTTGTGGACTGGCAGAGGTAAACTTGGCCTTTTCTAACCCAATATTACCAAAACCTTAAATCTTCTTATAGGTAGGGCCTTAGTAATCTTCTAATCAGCCCTTTCATTTTACAGATAAAGATTGTATGTCATAAACGTCAGTTGAAATTATAAATGTTATTTATAATCCCTGTGCTATTTTAGACATAATTCTATTTATTATATGGGGCCTGTGTAGAAAGAATGTGCGCGTGGACATGCAAAGGTTGGAATCTTAATTGGACAGATGAAGAAACTGTATGATCTCAAGCAAGGAACTCAGTTTCTCCATCTGCAAAACGGCACGCTGACCTGTGAGCTACAGTGAAGATAAAGTCTGGATAGGGTAGTTATTAAAAGTTCTCATGAGAACGTCTCAAGTCAGAGTGAGCTTGCCCACCATTCACCCACCCTTGTCTGGGAAGTTCTTTTACTTCCTCCTTCAGGCAGCCTGTTTAGGATCCAGTTTATTTCCTCACGTAGCTAGTATGAAATATAAACTAGAACTTCTACTTTTGTCTGGAGCAGGCTCTTCTACTAGATATCTGTGCTGCCTTGTGACACACTTATCAGGTACCTTGCTTTGTCAAGATTTGAAAATGCCTGGTGAAGATTTGAGACTTGCCCGGTGTAGGCACTTTGTCAGTTGAAAGCAAACAGAAACCAAGGCTCCTACCCTCCGCCCCCTTCCTTTGTCCTTTGCCCAAATTCAGTGTGTCCTTTGCCACTGAAACCACCAGCAATTGTGAGCAAGAGTAGACGATTAGGGTTCAGTTTTATTTGAGGTTAAATGAATCCCACAGCAATGAAAAATCAATACTGTGTTTGCCCAGATAGACATTATTAAAGCACCTAGATTAAATGGAACATAAATAATAGTCCATTGATTTTTTTTATCCAACTTTTTGTAATTTAGTTTACAAGAAACAAAATTATTCTCAATGCACAAAGCGCTTGACTTGGCTGAGAATATTCTGCAGCATTTTATGTGCATTTGTTTCATCATCTTGTTGTAGTTCTATTTGTTCTTACAGATGTTTATAAGACAAGAAATTCTCAAAATTTTTCCTTTTTTATTCTAATTGAATGCTTGATTTGAACAATGAATACTTCCTGTAAGCATTAGAGGCATTCGGAACTTTTACTTCTGCTATGGAATTCTTCAATTTAGTAAGTACTGTAGGAATCTTATTTTAAAATCCGATCATAATGATTAAGCCAACTTCTGACTCTGAGGCTACCCAATACCGAGTGTCATATTATTCAAGAATTTCCAATTCCGGGCCAAATAAGACTCAGATAAGCTCCTGTGATTGACAGTAACATACTAAAATTCACAGCCGCCGACCTCAATGTCAGATCACATTCAACCACAGACAGTGAACTTGCACAATGATACCCAGGCCTCAGGTGTATTCTGTTTTGAAGGTCCTCTTTCCCACAAGCACTGAGGATACTGAGGACAGTTATAGGGAAAATGCCAATTGTGCCAACGGCAGAATGGCCATAGAATGAAGAACAGTGTGAATTCGTCTCCCCTTCTCACCCATTTGCAAAAGTATCTGTTCATGTCAGGTGTCACATGAAGAGATATGATGGGAAAGCTGACTTTATGCACATAGTATTGATCTTGGGCAGAGGGAAGCCCAATAATTCTGAAATAATGTAAACATGAGGCATACGTGCAGATGCACTCATCTGCCAGGCCACTTGTTAAACCCCACCAGAACCAATGCATACAAGTAGGTCATTGAAAGTCAATGAAAACCGGGGCAGCTCCCCGGACAGGAGACATTAACCTGCAGGAGGAACCTCACAGACAAGTGATCCATTTTAGCTGAGCAGTCATATATTTTATTTATGAATTGATATAAGCATAGAGATGTATAAGGAGAGGAATGCATATAATGTGTACCCTTAAACCTATTCCAAAATTAAAGTAGATGGGAAGAGAGATTTATACCCACACATTCCCTAATTTAAAGGACAAACCCTCCCCCCAGGGACAGAGAAACGGAGCTCTAATTACAGCCTTAGGATAGCTCATGTCCTACTTTTGTCCCCCAGCAGGTGTAGGGTTAACCAGCCCTGGGCCCTTGTCTTTATTTAGACCACCTATCCTGCAGCCAGAGCAGTGCTATCAAGGCCCAGAGGCATCAGGGGACTCATACACCACTTGGACCAAAAGGCCCCAGGGTCTTACCTTATATTTGGGGAACGATCACTCTGCCCAGGTTTCCACTCAGGCGTAATCCATCTTAGACAGAGGCCCATGTGTTTGCTTAGAATCGTAGACTAAGAGGTTGGGAAGGGATCATCTTATCCACATGCCTCATTTCATAGCTCTGAGACATTCCTCAGCCACCTCAGCTGCTCAGCAGACACAAGGGATATGGGGACCTCGGTGTGGCCAGAAGGTGGCAAGATACAGGGTATGGAGAAAAGAACATGGACTCTGGAACTAGCCTGAACGTGGTTCAGATCTCGGCTGTATGAACTGAGACACATTCCCGAGTCTTCGGATCCAAGTGTCCTCTTGTGTACAGTGGGACTAACAGTGTGAGCGTGCAAGCCATCATCTGCAAATATCCCCGACATTCAGCAGTGCCCCTCACTGTTTGGCAGCGAATCTGACCAGAACTGAACTTACTTGGAGGTAAAACCTGACGGGAAGTAATGAGGCTCCACATCATCACTGTTTATCTCCTGGCAGAGACCCCACCAGTCTTCCCTGCCCAGTGTCCAGCGTCCAGCGGAGGGGCTTTTAACCCACATGAGTCTCTGCGCCTTCAGCTCACGGTTGTAAACTTCCTGGCTCATTTCATGGCCACTGTTCCAGCTGGTGTAGCAGGTTAGGACAGGACGAACTAAAGAGTGGCTCTCTCAGAGCAAGGGGAAGGTGTGGAAGATTCCCCTTGAACTCCATCTCACTAGCTAAGAGCGGAGGTGTGGGCTGAGAGACCCTCCAGTCGGACTCACTTGACGCTCATATGGGTTCAGCTGCAAATTTCACCCTGGCATGTCCTGACTCCCTCCCCCACTCCACCTTTGAAACCAGAAAAGAGACATCAGAAAAGGAGATGCAGCTTATAGCTTTGTGAGATTCTGTCATTCCGTAATGCATAATTAATTTGAAAAAAGGAATGGCATCTCCGAAGGAAAAAAGGCAAAGTGACGCTGCAAAAACTTCTTCCAGACAGTCTTGAAACCTGCTTCATGGGAGCGGGGTTGAACGTCTGACTGTTATTTTCTCTTTCTCCATTATTGGGTAGTTTTCACTTGGGTTTGTCTTGTTCTTCTCTTATCTTTTCTGAATGCTGACCTGTGAGGCCCCCAACTGTCCCCTTCAGATGCGTGGGGAGACCACTTGCCTCTGGCACAAGACCTCACTAGTGAGGTGGAGTGAGAGACAGGGTGTAGGAAGCCGTGGGCAGGCGGCCGCTCAGAATCAACCCTACCTCCCGCCTTCCACCCCGCGAGCTGTTCTCCCATAGGGCCAGAAGGTTCTTAGTGAACAGGGAGGCTCTAAGGCCAATGCCCCTGGATGAGAATAATCCTCAGCAGCTCGGCCCTTTGGCGGACAGAGACTAACAGCCAAATCCAGGAAGAGTGAACGCGGGGCAGATGGAGACAGAAAGGGATGAAGCCAAGGAGGGCACTGCCCAAACAGAAGGTGCCAGAGTGTGAAAGACAAGTTTCTTCGGCCTCTTCCTTCCCCACTTCCTTTTTAGGCAAGTCGGATTCCGCCTGAGCCTCCTGCGGTGCTGGCCTGGCAGGGTTATGTGGCTCCGGCCAATCCCAAGCACTTCCCCCCTCAATTGAATGCATGACATTCCAGGCCTTGTGCAGATATTTACTGAGCGTCAACTGTGTGTCAGGTCCTGTGTGGGGAGAGATGAATAAAGCAAAGGACCCAAAGCTGTCACCCACCTAGAGGTGTCTGGGCAACATGATTTTTCCTGATCCTCCAAGTAAATTCCATGGACTATGTAGTCTGGGAGATGGAGAAGTTACAGGGGATGGGTGCTGTATCTAAATTTAAGCAACATTCCTTATTGTGGTGTTCAGAAAGATCTTGACAACAAATTACTTAATTTCCATCTTCGGGGGTGCAGAACCCATTTATTATGTAATATCTGTTACCATCCTAAGGTTGTCTGCCATGGAACACACCTTGGGACCCACCCTCTGCTTCATTTCAGCCAGATGAGCTTCGGAATTCAGAATTGTAAAGATGTTAGCAAGGCAATCTGGTGCATCCCTTTTCTATGCTGTATGGGTGGATGAGGGCTTCAGCAGAAGGGAAGCAGAAAAGACTCAGCTCCATTAGCCATCGATGCCTGCAGGCCGGGTTTAGAGACAGGCGGTTTCCCATCAGACTCTGGGGCTGGGACTACATGACCCCCCTACTTGTTTTAGCCACAGTCATCCCTTTGCTCACATATTTAATGAATATGTATTGAGCACCTACTATAGAAACCACAGCATTGAAAATTGGGCATTCTCTGTCATCAAGAAACTCAGTCTACCAAGCAGGGTGGGGGGGAGGCATGGCCATTTACTCACAACTTAATGTTATAGATGCCATGATTTGGGATTAGGGGACATCCTGGCCTAGGATAGTGCCAGTTTAACACCTGTTGTACCTGTTGTCCATGTATAATGTATACAGGTGCCACCTTTCACTCTCTCAAGTGTTCTAGTTTTGACAATGGATTGCATGTGGCCCCTGGTTATAATGGGTGCAGGCTATAGAGGACCAGAAGGAAGGTCAGGAAAAGTTTCTCAGAGGACCTGACCCCTGAGTTGAGTTCTAAATCACTGAGGGGAGGTAGTCAGGGACAGTGGTAAAGTCTGCACTCAGGGGAAAGAAATAGCATGTACAAAGGCTGAGCAAAGAGAGGGCTCAGCACAGGTGGTTACCTTAAAGGAGAGGCCTCAGAGTCCTGAGTTTAGACTCCTTCCAAGGGCCATGGCAAGCCTGTGATGGGGTTGTGACCAGGGAGTCCCATGATTTGGTCAATATTGCAGAAGAACCTCTCTGGCTATGCAGGGGGAGCGGTGAGCTAGCCTGGTGAGCAGAGGCCCTACACCAGTGAGGAAGCTGCTACACTCACCCACGGAAAAGCTGCCGGCAGCCGGGTCAGAGGCTGTGGGCTAGAGAGGATGGATGGTTGGATGGATGGATGGATGGATGGATGGATGGATGGATGGATGGATGGATGGATGGACGGATGGACAGATGGATGGATGGGTGGGTGGAAGGATGGATGGATGGATAGGGAGGTCTTCAGCAGGTGAAGTAAACAAACTTGGTGATTGATTGGCTATGGTGACGAAGGGATAGGGAAAAGTTGAAGGTGAGGCCAAGCTCGAGCAGGAAAGTAGACAATGACGACATTTTCAATGAGATGGGTATATGGGGGGAGGAGCAGGTCTGGGGGAGGGTTGAGTTCAAATTTGGTAAACACAAACATAAAGTGAGCTTTCTGTGTCTGTCTTTGGCTTTCTCTAGAGCTTCAGGAATGAAAGGGTAAAGACAAAGGGACAGTTAAAAAAGAAGAGATTCAGAAACATTCTTGAAACTAAATGAAACAAAAAGCCAAGTCAAGCTATACAGGAGCAACCTTGTTCCTAGCACAATGAATTGCTGGCTGTTCTTTGGGAGGCAGTGAATTGAGCCTCCAACGCTGAGCTCCTGTGTTTAGCCCCACTACAGAGCTGGTACAGAAAAGGGCCCTGTGAGCATCCTTCCACTCAAGCTAAGCACAGGGCCTTTGCCTCCCAGCCTTTCCTACCACTGAGCTCAGCTGGGGGGACCAGCAATTACAAAGTAGCCTCGGCCCCTCGTCAGGCTGAGGCAGATTTACAGGCTTAGTGTCTCTAGAAGCCATCTACCAGCAACATCCACTCACTTGCCACTGCTTCCCCTTTGCACCAAACACCCCAGGGGCCCTGGTGCTGGCTGGGCAAGGGCAGGGGCAATTAGATTTCTATTGGCTTTTGGACAGAGAGTCAGAGCTCTCACTTGCCATGATGACCACTGGACCTTCCAAGGTTGTTCAAAGTCCTCTGGTCCTTTCTGTGACCATTTTTAGATTTAGGTCCATGGCTCTAAATGTTATTAATCATATCATCTTGGTCCCATCATATGAGACATTAAAGTGACAGCATTTCTGTGGGGATACTACACTTCCCAAGCAAAGACTAAGAAAACTGGGTAACATCACCATCAATGATGCTCTACCTGGTAGACGACTCTGTAGCAGGAGCGTCCTCTCTGTAGCTGTCTTTAAATTATCTCATTGAAAACTGGATCAGTAACCAGAATGAGCCCAACATCCAAAACCCTGAGTCATCTGAAGAGGTATTATTCAGCACTCCCCCAAAGGCTTTCTGTCATAATCTAGAGGGCCAACCTTCGCATACAAAGCAAGAAAATTCAAGTTTTCTTCCATAAATTGTTACAATGACCCATGGACAAGGTTTATCATCCTTTTAGAGAAAGCCTACAGGAATTCTTGGCCCTGAAAATCCAAACAAGAAGAACCTGAACTGTGTATGGACCTGATACTTAGCAATCCCAAGAACCCTGTGGATATTTGGTTTTGTTATAATGGGAGCCCGGGCTTAGTTTTTTTGCCGTGCTTTCTTTGTGTATAGCTGGGATTACAATCATTATAATCAAGCATTTAAGCAAACAAAAATAATCATTTGAAGGCTATTTTCCATAAGCTCTTTCGTTCTCAATTCACTACAATTCCATTCAGAAGGAAACGTTCCATTTTTCCTATTGTAGTCCTGTCAGCAGTAAAAGAAATGACCAGTCTCTACATATAAAATTAATTCCATTTCAGTTTTTCTGAATTAAAAACAAATCGATCAAAAGCTTTCATTTTTTTTACAGGAAGACATTTTTTGGTACAGACCAGAATCTACTAGAGAACACCATTCTAGTTATACCTAAAAGCAAGTGGTTGGTGCAATTTTGAACCTTTCTTTAAAAAATCAAGTAGTTTGTCCCCTGTAAGTTCTTTTTAATCTCTAAAATCTCTCTTGGAGTCCACTTCCAGCAACTGCTCCCCTTAACCTGGGCCATTTCTATCTAAAGTGCAAAGGTCTATAGGTGCGACAATTCCATAAACTCACTCACTGTTTATTCCATCACCACTGAAGGACAAGATGCTGAGCAAAGTCTGGGAAAATGAGTCTGGTTGGCTCAAACAGCAGCATTGGGAATTATTACAAACCCTGTAGGAATAGCTATACAGTCAGAGCTTTCATTGTGTGGGCAAAGAAAAAGATAATTTGCAAGAATAACTCAAAACAATGGGCAATCTGCTTCAGGTTCTTCTTTCAATTTCAGTAACCTGTGAATCATAAAAATGAGACACAAAACCACAAGGGGAGTTAGCAATGGGAAGCACTTCTTAGATTATAAAGGGGTAAAGGAGTATTTGATTCTTTTCCCTTCTGGTCCATAGCACCCTTGGATGCCTGCCTCTTAACAGGCTACTTTTTGAGCCATCAAGTAAATCTTAGATTGATAGTTTAGAAGCCTGCTAATGAAGCAAAGCAAAGCAAAACCAGTGGCTTGGTGCATTCACACCTGGGACAGAGGTCAAACACAAAGGAGATGTTATCATTTTGCTACCATCTCCCAGTCAGTGCTAACCTAGAGCTGCTTTGCTGGGCTTTCTTGGGCCTCCCCTGAACCCTGGCCAGCCCAGGTACCTGGATAGAGCAGGGCCTAAGACATGGAGCATGTGGCTGACCCACAGTGTGGGAGAGGTCCAGAAATAGGTGAGCCTCATTTTGCTTTAAGATTTCTAATGACAAGGGTATCCTGCATCGGCACTAGTTTCACAGTCTGTCAGGTACTATGAAGTATGATTCTTACAAGTTTGAAGCTAATCTGAGTTATTTGTTTCCTGGGGGAAACATTAGAAGATGCCATTCTGACTATAAGCTGCAGTCATTGAAACCTGATGTGATTGCTTTCCACATTTGTTTAGCTCTAGATAGAGCCGCATCCCTAAACTAGAAAGAACCAAGGGGAGAAAAAAGAATGTCACTCCACAGCACAAGACAATGGCAGCTTTAGCCTGAGCAAGAACACTCTGGCCGGCCCCAGCTGACAGGAAGATTGGTAGCGGGACGGAATGTCACCAGGCAGTAAACACCAGTGCCCTGGGGCAGCCTGGGCACTGCCTATACTGAGAATGCCCTGGCCTCCTTTTGTAATGTCAGAGCTTTGAATGGCAGCAAGCGTCTGTGGCCCCGCAGCAACTTTAGAAAGTCCTCGACCTCCCCTCTGCTGGTTGGAGGAGGAGAGAATCTTTCAGTTCTTGGGTATATCATTAACCCCAACATCCCCGCTGCTCTTGGGTTCTGGCTTTGAGCCATATCTCATACTTGCTCAACGGTGTATTCAATTCCTAAAAATGTGGTCAACACACCACAGCTCATGAATAGAAATTCAAAACTTTAATAGAAAGGGGCAGGGGAGATTGAAAGATCTTAGTTCCTCTTCCTTGGTCCTCTCCTCTTCTTTTTTCTCAAAGAACCAGGGACACATGAGGAAAAAATATTAATGCTGCTGAAAATGGAAGTCTCCAGTAAACTCCCCAGGGAAAACCTTTATATACCATACTGTGACTAGTTCTCCCCATCCAAGCCCATGAATCATGCCACCAGGTTCCCCGGTTGTTTCAACTGTTGGATTGACAGCTTCAGGTATGAGTGACGCAGAAGCAGCCTCAGAGAATGCAGATAAGCAAAAGTCCTTTCCAAGAGGCACTTCTGATGACTCTCACCAAGGCCAGGGAAGTGATCATGCCGCACTGAGCTCCTGGCCGTGAACTGGCTCCTTTGCCTCCTCATGCCTCAGTTCCCGAACCCTTATAGTAAGGATAACAATTAGTAGATTATTCATGTAAAGCACTTAGCACAGAGGACATGGTAAATGTTAGACACCATTAATATTGCAGCTGTAAACCAGCAATAAACCAGCAAGTCAGAGAGGCATGAGCTGGCTGCTTTGGGTTCTCGCTTAGACCAGAAACCAACAATGTCGCATAGAATCAGGGAACAAGAATAGCAGGACTTCATCTGTAGTACGGGAAGGCCCATTGCTATCAGCACGATCTTCCCTAACCCTGTTTGTGGTCGACCAATAGGGTTCTTAAAGATTTAAGCCCCCTGTGGATCCAAAGGAAGCTGTGGGTGTGTCATTCATTCTGTCAGCAGAAAGTTTTGCTGGGCTTGGCAGGTTAGCCATAAGTGATGGCCTCAGTGTGGGGGGGAAGCCCTGGGAGCATGGCTGAAGAGCAAAGCCCCCCCCCCCCAACATCACAGAGTAGTTCCCACAGGCTTCAAGTTTTGTGAAGAAGTGTTTAAATGGTTAGGCGATTGTCTAGACCAGTGATTTTCAACCAGTGTGCTGCAGTACACTGAGAGGATCTTAGGTGTACCGTGAAAAATTTTAAGGATCATTAATTAAATTGTTTTCCAAAGAAGTTCAAAGCATAGGAAGTATATTCTTTTTTTTTTTTTTTTGATCAATGTAATTTAAGTGTGCCACAGAAGTTTAACTATAAGTTCAAATGTGCTGTGAGATTTAAAACATTGAAAAACACATGGGTCTAGACACTGAGGTCCTATAAGGTTGAGGTGAAAATCTCAGAAGATCCACTTTCCTTACCAAAATTCCAGTTCCCTATGACACAGATTAAACTGGAAAAGTCCACAAAGTAATCATATTTCCGAGAAACTGCCGCTACTTCCCACCCATGACCACTGCTGAGTAATAGAAGGATGTAAATGAGGAAAAGTTCTCCAGCTTGTTAAAATATTTAGAGAGGAATTCTGGCTGAAGGTCAGACCTTGTCAGGCTTCCCAATTCCTGAGGGTGATTTCAAATTGAGTTTCAAAAAAAGGCGGAGAGCCAACTCCCACAGAAATTTCTGGAGCTGGCATTAAATGAATCTTTTTGCAAAGAACCCCTAGCAGCAGTTGGATATTAACAAGGAGAAAAGAACAATTATCATTTGGGACTCCAAGTGCCACTTTATGTCACTTTAAAGAATGAATAGACTTCCAGCTCCACTCAGCTGTCTGCTCACAATTACAAAGCAATGGTAAATAATCATGGCAAATGGAAGGTTTGATTTAGGGGAGTGAAATTGTATAACGACTCGGTGCTTTCCCTTCCTTTCCTGTGGCAAGGCAAGGAGGACAGCTCCTGCCACAGGCTTGGCTGAAGTCCAGATCTGCACCCTACAAAAAAAAGGGCCCTGGAACTGTTTATTAAAGCAGATACACAAACAAACCTACCAAGACTTTATTATGTTTTACAAGGAAAGAATAATCATATCATGAGTCATGGTTTAATTTGCTCTCTAGTGGTTTTATTTAGCCAAGTGATATTTGTTCTTGCCAATAAAATTGGAGTGCTTTAATAGAAAGAGCATCTTTCCATTTTCTCAGCACACTAGTTTCCAAGTAGCCATCTGAGCTCTACTCCTGGGAAGATGTGTTGATATGGTAGATACGGGTAGGACTTTCTTTTTGCAGCCATAATTCATTCCAACACAGGTTTTATATTCACCCTGAAAGGGGTCTAGACCCCAGGCAAGAAAGACTTGATCTTGGACCCAAAAGCATCTTATCCAAACACACATTCATTTAATCTTCCAACTCAAGAGTAGCAGACCTTTCCAAAGTGGTTTGGGAGGACCAAGAGGACCAGGATAGAAGTCACAGAAGAGTCTCACAGGTGTGCCCAAGAAGCTATCTCTACTACCCAGTCTCAGGAGAGAAACTTCAGGTCTCAGTAAGGTGGTAGGGCCACATAAAGCATTCCTAACACAGGCAGTCTCCTTCTAGTGATTTTCAAGGGGAGTGCGGTCTTGTATACAGGAAAATATAAGGACAAATGAAAACTGCCCTCGGGAAATCCAGGCAGGCTAAGATCTGTGGCTGCTGCTGTTCTTCCCACCTGTCTGTCCAGTGACCAGTCCGTTGCCCAACCATCTCACACCCTGTCCCTAAGTTCCCCACCCAGTGCCATTTCCCATGACTACCTACTAACTAAAATAAGGTGCAGGTATATAATTTGGGATAATGCCCTTCCCCAATCCTGCTCAAGTGTCTATTCAATTCAACAGGCATTAAGAGGACTCATTTATGGTTCTGGGCATTACGTACTTGTGGAAACTAAAAGGAATGAGACAATGTTCCTCCCTCAAAGAGCTCACCATCTAGTGGCAGAGGGGATATATAGCTAAATAATTCTGATGTATTCTAATAAATATAACCAGAGAAGTCTAAGTGAAGGCCTGTAGCAGCCCCAAAGAAATTCTCTAGTTGGGTAGAGAAGTAGTGACAAAGAAGAGGTACTACTCGAATTGGGCCATCTATTTGTTAGGATTATATTTGGCTGCATGTAACAAAAATCCAAACAATGGATTAGTTGAAATAGAAGTATTTGATCTCAGTAAAAGAAATTTGACATTAGACAATCTATGGCTGGCAACAGTTCCATGATGTCATCACTACTCCCACTGTCAGTCCTCTTATCTTTCTTCTCTACTATGTTTAGTATATAGGGTCTGTCCTCGAGCTTACCTCCTGGCCCCAAAATGGCTGCTGGAGCTCTAGACCATTCATTCAAATTCTAGGCAGGAAGCTTGAAGAAGCTTCTCTAGAAGTTCCACTCAAGAACTTCTTCCATTTCATTGGCCACTCACTCTTCTTAGGAAATAGAACATGTTAGCAGATTGTAGCTTCTGTTGTAAGGAAGAAAAGGAGACAGGATGTTGGAGAGGCAAGTAGTAATCCACCTCACAGGCTTCAAGAATAAATGAGCCTTCCTAGAAAGAGAGGAAGGACATTCCTGGTAATAGAAACAGGGTGCAAAGACAAAAGTCTATAAAGTATTTGGTGGATATGGAGAAAAGCCTTCCATGCCAGCCTTAGTATATCAACCTTGTTTTTTAAGTGAGTGGATTTGAGGGTAATGAGTTATAGTTGTTTATATGGAACCCCAAGATTAAAAACCTAAGAGAAGCAGGATTGGCTCAAGATACAAGAAGAGGAAGAGAATTGTGCTTTAATTGTAATGTGAGATGGAGGGTGATAAGAGATCAATGAGACTTTATAGGCAGGTGAAGTAGAGCATTGCCTAAATAAAGTTAGGACTTCCAAGTGCCAAGATGAAAAGAAAAGCTATTCAAATAGAAGGAACAGCATGCAAAGGCCCGAGAGACAGTGAAACAAACAGGAATTGGGCTTAATTTCATTTATCAGAAATGAAGGCTTGTGAAAGGATGTGGAAAATAGGTTAGAAAGGAAAGTAGGGCAGGATCAATGGACAGTGGTATAGTCCAAGCAGCTAGCCAAGGACATATCCATGATGGAGGGCTCTGATCTCACCACGTGCTGGCCCACTGGTGGCAGTTGTGCCTTTTTTACCAATTTATTTTGATAAATGTGGAGATATCCTTAGAGTCTAGATTCTCAATACACATAGACCTCTGGATAAAGACCAGACACATGAAGCCTGAAAGTAGATCCATATGTGTCAAAAAGACAGAACCCCGCAGTAAGACTGAGTCCACTAACTCAATTTGGAACTTGATTCTGGCGCCTTCCCTGCCAAAGCAATTGCATTCTGACTCCTTCCAGTCACACAGCCGTATGGTCCTCAAGTCAGCTGCCCCTGAGGAAGGACAGTGCTGGCACATCTTCTCCCTCCTCCAAGGAGCTCCCTCTCTCCACTCAGGGGCTAGAAATGTGGCAGATCCTTTGAAAACATGATTTTCAAACTGTATGTATCTATCTATTATGGGTCATTGAATCATTTCAATAACTTAGGACCTGCAATTTTTTTCATAAAATAGAATATTGGTCAGAATAAGCTAGACTATACTGTGGTAATGAACACTCCCAAAATCTCAGTGGCTCACCAAGCAATGTTTTATTTCTCTCACTTTCAAGGCTGCTAAGGATGGGAGTGAGTCTCTGGGGTAACTGTCCTCCATGGGCAACTCCGTGATCCTGACAGTGTTGACTTGTGACTTCTTCACCTCCAGCTGAGTCCTCCCAGGGTCACTGTAACAGAGGCAGCTGGAGGGGGTGCCTACTGGCTTATGTTTCAGTGTAGAAGGGGTACTAGTCACTCACGACCACAGCACATTGGCCAAGTTCATAATATAGCCTCACCTTGAAGTTCAAGGACACTAATGTACTCATTTCAGGTACCTGAAGAAAGAGGAGAACCAGATATTGGTAATACTAGCTAGCAATATCTAGGATAAGCAGAAGACAGATGGAATGGAATGGAATAGGATAGAGTCAAGTGCATCACAGAAGTATTTTTAGTGTTACATCCTCATGGTTTAGCAGATGTTGGGGCACGTACTGAGTAGCAGTTGTAAAATGTATTTCTAGGTAGGGGGTAGAGGTGAAAATAAATGGTTAAAGTGACTGAATCTCAGAAATAAAAATGTGCCTGGAAAGGATAAGGAGATTATTTATGACATGTGAGCCAACAAAGTGCTCTCCTTTGCATCTGCTTTAAGAAAATAGTCTCTAAAAGTCTCCCAAACAGTCTTCATTTTGTAGTGCAAAAATACCCAATGTCACATACCTTGACGCCTGTGACAAACTCAGTGGATAATATCCAGCATTGCCTCTGTGGGGAGAGAAGGATATTATTATGCTTTTGTCTTCCTCAAAGAAAGTCAAGCATACATTCTACTAAGGGGGTTGTTAAACAGCAGGAAAAAAAGATGCAGAGAGAGCAGTGTTTTCCAACCTTTCTCCTTTCATGGCACACTTGGGCCTATAGTTACACTTCCGTAGCACACTTAAATTATGTTGATCAAAAAAGGAAGGTTAAAAAAAAAGGAATATAATTACTGTGCTTTGAACTTCTTCTGAGAAGAATTTCATTAACAGTCTTTAAAATTTTCACAGCACACCTAAGAGCCTCTCATTGCACACCAGTGTGGTTTGCACTGCCACAGAGTATGTGAAAATTAGAAGGTGGCCATAAGGGCGACCAGGGCCTTGAGAAATAAACAAGATGATGAGAAAGGGCTGCTCTGAGGTGACATTGAAAACATGATGTCCAACATGAAAACATCCGCCTTCTAAGTAAGCGCCTCACTTCTATGGAAACATGGATCACTGCTGTGTCAGAACCCTCGCTGTGCAAGAGCTCAAATGAAATCCTGCTGTGACTCTGTGACGTCAGTCATGACACAAGGAGCAGTGCCTCCCTGGGTTCTGCCACTTGGGGCACTGCACCCAAAAGAGGTTTCTTCCACCTTGGGAAGAAACTTTGCGATATCTTTCTCAGGGCTACTATAATAAAAGAAATAGTATGAGGGCAGCGCCTGTGGCTCAAGGAGTAGGGTGCCAGCCCCATATCCTGGAGGTGGTGGGTTCAAACCCAGCCCCAGCCAAAAACTATAACCCCCCCAAAATAGCATGAATTCTGCATGCCACATAATAGGTGTTACAGGGATAAGTTGACTTGGCGAATTTAGAAAGATATTTTTAATACTTTTAACTCCAATGGGCACAGTGAAAAAATATTACCTAACCTTTGTTGAGTACGTATTATGTGCCCAGAACTGTGCTGATACCTATTTTTATCTCACTTAATCCTCTCCTCCCGGCGTGCACCCCTGGAAGTTATTTCTGTTGTTTTTATAAGGCTCAATTAGCTTAGGAAATTTGCCCACTCATAGATAATAAGTAGCAGAGCTATGATTCAAACCCAGTTTGTCTTTTTAACCACTACAAAAAAAATAAACAGAAAACGTGGTATGATTCAAGTATTATTCACCTAGAACCGAAAACACAGTATGTTCCTGTTTTAAGCCACCCAGTTTGTGGCGTTTTGTTATGGCAGCCCCAGGAAACAAATGCACAGGGTAATTGCAACCTCCAGATAATTGCCTAACCGGATCTGACAGAGCCTGAAAAAAATCGAGGCACAGAGATCTGGAGACTTTCCATCAAACTGAGAAGCAGCCACAGCAGCCAGCCCCATGGCCCCTGTATTTAGTGCTTGGGATCTGCTGTCTTCCTCCCCGGGAAAACACTGAAGGTTGTTTCCTACACTGCAGTTGCCGGTCTACAAGCGACTGTTTCCATCTTCCCAGAAGCAGAAGATGATACAACTGTGCCTCCTCCTGGGATCCCTGCCCACGCCTACCCCCCAGGGCCCTCGGAGGCACACGCTCCACTCTGGGAGTCCAGGGGAAGGCCAACCTGATAACATACTGAGTGAGCTGCTCACTCCATCTTAAATGTGAGTTCTAGGGCAGCCAGCTGAGACTCCAATTCTCAAACAGTGCTGGGGGCAGAAATCCAATGGAAATTTCTCCCCAACTAGAGTGTAGACTTGGTACAGAGAAACAAAGTTACTTCTCAGAGCCCATTTGTCTGACATGCTATCAAGGAAATGACCTCTAAAGGCCTGTTGTCAAAACCATGAGCTAACAGGGCACCTGGATCTGGGGGGCACTTCCAAAAGCCAAGACTCACTCCATGAAAGCCAACAGCATTTTTCTCTAAAACTGTTTAACTTCAAAACAGCCTAAATGGAACACTCCATATGGCACAATAGATTTTCTTTGTATCTAGTAGGCAGCAAGTATCCCTGGGAAATCTGTTGATCTCTTTGTGTGTCCAAAGGGGAAAGTTTTAAAGACATAATAACAAGAAGAGAAGCAATAGAAGTAACATTATTATTATTGCTATTAAGGCACTATGCAGCTCACAGATCCATCTCTAAACCCGGAGTCCTCTGAGAAACCAGATAGTATTCTTCTCTGCATCATTTAGACCAGTGGTTTTGCAGGGTAATCACTAAAGTGAAGATCACTGGGTCCCCCCCTACTGATTACTGGGTCAGAAGGGACCTGACCAACCTCCTGAGCAACCAGAAGGGCCCAAGAAACTGCATTTAACACAATAAGAGATGCTGATACAGATGGTCAGGAGAAACTCTGTCTTATTTTAGACAATTCTATATTAAGATCTGAAGATGTGGATCAGGTGACTTCTCAGGTTTCCTCCAGACTCATGATTACACTATGTCCCCTGTAATCTTGTCTCCATTTGCCCTACTTAAGTTTGTTGCTCTGGAATCTTAGAACTGTCTTCTTTCCTTTAACCTTTCCAATAACCACTGCCCTTTTTCTGTCCCTGGATTGTCTATCTGGATCTGAGGAGTCAAATAGAATCTCATCTGAACATTTAAGAGGTAGATCTTATAGATATCACTGCTGAAACCAACACGGGCACAAATAGGATAGAATACGCATACTATATCATTGGCCTTTAATCTGCCCTCTGTCTTATTACCTAATCACTATTGACCAGAGTTTCCTAACTCAGGTCTCTCAGGGGGTATGGATAGGTTTCAAGGCATCTGGGAACTGGCTGAAACGTCTTGTGGAATTGTATGCAAATGATGAGAACACAGACATTTTTTCAGAGGTACACAACGATGTCCAGGGAAAGTTAAAACTATGGCTGCAGGCATCATCTAACTCACCTCGTTGTGACATAGGAAGTTCATTTTGATAATAATTCTAAGCTATATTATTTGTATCAAGGACAGTTTCTAGTCATCTTAGGCAGCTGTACAGAGTACAATATTAAAAACAGTAACTAGTCCATGTTCCTCCTAGAAATGTGCTATATACTTACTAATTACTCAGGATAAAAGATCAAATAGAAAAGTTCCTGGAGACTCTGGGAAGGTGGCTGGAGCAGCATTGACAGCACAGTCTTCTAATCTTTCCACATCCTTACATAAAGACAGGCAGGACAATCAGATAACAAAACCAAAAACCCATGAAGACATTTATAATAAAACTAGGGGCAAGTTTTCTCACAAACTCCAAATTACAAATAGGTAAACACAAACCACCAGTGCACACGTATCTGTGCAGGAGAAAAAGGAAGCAAGTAGGTAGCATCTGACAGACCTGGTGATAGGAGAACCCTAAATAGACAATAGTATTCCCCAGAAGGTGTAGTTGGGTGGGCTACTACTTCCTCTGACAGGAGGAACGAGAGGATCCCAGTAAGGACTATTTCAGGGGAGGAGCAGGCAAGATCCCTGACAGCTCTCCAAATGGATCAACTAAGGCTTCCTCCTAGAACAAGGCCCTATGCCAAGGAAAAAATGGCTGGGATGGAATCAAAAGGATAGAGACAATGAGGACAAAATGAAAGATGAGGTCCAGATATCTTGGTGGGAAACAGGGCAGGAAAGCTCAGAATGCAAGACACTATAGTTCTCACAGTATAATGACAGCACAAGAGACTCTGAAAAGCTTTGCTGAAGCCTGCTACATTCCATAAGTTCAGGAAAACCAACTTCACACAAAAACGAACAACTAGAAACAATAGAAGTCAAATCCCACACAACATTATTACAAGAAAAAAAGAGAGAATGAGGAACACAATAGCATCCCTACAGACAATGAAACCACACCAGAAAGACATACCCACAAAAACAGATCAAAACTAAGAGAATGATACAAGACTTGAAAGAACAGCATCAAACAGAATTAGAAACACTCAGACTTGGGAAGTAATTTAAAATTTTTAAAAATCATTTCAGAAATCAAGACTAAATTAGAAGTAATACAAAAGCAAATAAACACAATGGATAATACTTTTAAGAGAAATTTCAGATGAAAAGGAAGGACCTTTTTTAAATCGAAAAAGAAGATAAAAAGAATTCAAGAGAAAGTGACAAACATTGGAGATAAGCAAGGAAGACTGAACATCTAGAAAACAGGAGTTCCTGAAGAAAAGAAAAGCATGGAAAAAGAGCAAATACTAATTAAAGAGAGCTTTCCTGAAATAACATGGTGGAAGTGTGAGACACATATCTCACACAGTCAGTTGTTAAACACATGTCAGCCATACATATACTCCACCATACATACCAATCTGTAGCATCCAGAGTCTGATTTTTAAATGCCATTTCTCATTTAAAAACGTATCTTGAGGCTCGGCGCCTGTGGCTCAACGGGCTAAGGCGCCAGCCACGTATATCTGAGCTGGCAGGTTTGAATCCAGCCTGGGCCCGCCAAACAACAATGACGGCTGCAACCAAAAAAAAAAAAAAAAAAAATGACCAGAGGTTGTGGCAGGCGCATGTAGTCCCAGCTACTCGGGAGGCAGAGGCAGGAGACTCGCTTGAGCCCAGGAATTGGAGGTTGCTGTGAGCTGTGATGCCACAGCACTCTATCCAGGGTGACAGCTTGAGGCTCTGTCT
>CAUYON010124834.1:0-18936 GCA_963573935.1 Arctocebus calabarensis
TTTTCAACAGAGAGAAATGGAACATTTTCACTATTGCAGGAAACAAATTGAGAATATTTTAGGGCATATGGGAAGCCTGGATGGAGGGAGAATGGAAAGAAGACTCTGCCATCTGTAGAGGAGAAGGAGTTTTGGAGTCTCGTAACTATTAAAAGAAAAGGTGAAAGAATATTTAAAACAAACTCATTCGGCAGGAACATCACAAGTAGAGACGTTAAGGTTTGCAATGTCTGAGAACATGATATTGCAAAAGAAAAAGTGGGCACAGCCCTGTGCCTTGCACACAGTTACCCGAGAAGCAAACACTAATTCTTTTTCTCTTCCTTCCCTTGATTTCCTTCTCAGGTGAGATTATCTGGACACATTACTCCTGCACCTTACTTAAGCACCTTTAAAGGCACCTCCACAAACTCTTCACCTGTTACCACCACATCCACAGGCACAGGGACCTCGAAGTACAGAAAAAAATTTTAC
This sequence comes from Arctocebus calabarensis, assembly GCA_963573935.1. Lineage (NCBI taxonomy): Eukaryota > Metazoa > Chordata > Mammalia > Primates > Lorisidae > Arctocebus > Arctocebus calabarensis. The sequence continues at coordinate 475 of CAUYON010124834.1, forward strand.
CCTTTACTGTTGGACCTCAAATTGGGTTCCAACTAGGGTGGGCACCCCCAAGAAAACAGTCACCAACTCCCGAGTCGATGCAAAAGCAAGAGGCGGTTTATTGCTGACGCGTCAGGGTCCCTCAGCCGCTGGGGGGAAGGACCCCGTTTTGCTGTTACAGGCTGGTTTTAAACCCTAAAACCGCAAGGGGAGGGGAAGGGTGGGGTGAGTGGTGTGTTGCTCGTGGTTGGGCTGGTTTGAAAGTCGGGCGGTTAGCCGATTGCGCGGGGGGGGGAACGGGGAACGCGGGGTGGGGGTTGGGTAACCAGGATAAGGTGGGTGTGGGCTTGACCCACGTATGGGGAAACAGGATACGGTTGGGCTGGTTTGGTAACTTCAGGGTGGGGGTGCCCGGAGCACTCTCGGAAAGTCCCTGCTCACCGATTTCTGGGAGACTGGGGTTTTCAATTGTAAGAGCAAGACAGAGCAGTGCCAATTTATGAAGGAAAAGTGGCTGTTTTTTAAAAAAGTAAAGAGGACTTATTTTTTCCTAGTTCCAAATGAATAACTAGGAAAATGAATAACTTGGCTCTTCTGCTGAGTGCTGGTACCTCGCCTCCAGGACAACTGTAGCATAGCAATCACAGTGGTTAGCAGGCAAAGAGATTAACAGTTTGACAAACTTTGCATTTTAACTCTACAGTGGTAGACCCTTTGAGTTCTCAATTTTTGATACATTTTCCCATTACTTTAAACATGTATACAACAATAGAAATTTAAGGGGCTTCAAACATAATTTTTATAAACTGAGAACAGAAAACTTTGTTCTTTTAACTAGAGATTCTTTTTTCATTATAACCAACTTAATCATATACAATTTTTTTTCTAAATTTCTGTTCACAAACCTTCATGATTTACACAATCTTTCAACATTTTTAAGTCCTTAATTTTTGTTTTAAATTTTCTTTTTTACACTACCAGTTACTTTCAGACAAAAAGTTTTCACACAAGATTCTTTCTTACACAAAATTATTCTCTTTTCATTTATCCCTCCTTAATAAAGTACAGCTTCATGCCCATGTCTTTCTACTCATCTCTTTCTTCTCTACTTACTGGTTCCTTTTAATTTAACTGTAAACTCAGAAAAAATGGAAAAACAAAATTGTAGGTGAAAGGGAAGAAAGCCTAACTCCATTTTGATATAATTCTCTTTCCTGAGAATCAATGGGAAGACAAAACAGGCCTGATTCCATTCTGTTGTTTTGCTACATTTTTATTGCATTAAAAAAGAAAAAAAAAAAACAAAACAGTTCCTCTTGCCTCCCCCCCATCCATTGCACAGAATTTTAAGTGTACTTGGTTAGAACTATTAGAATTATTTGTATCGTGTAAAAAGTCACTGAATACCTTTGTGGCAACAATCCTTGTGATTATGTTAAGGTGGTCTTTATGCCATCCATATATGATATAAAAATGTTAACAGAGCAGATTTGACTCCACTTCACTGTTTACCCCTTTTCTCTTATATTCCATCACTTTCAATACTGGTTCCACCTGTTTTCCCTCCCATTGTATAAAGGTGAATGCATTCAGCTAAAATTGTTAGTGATGTAAGTTACTGATAACACTCATGATTATGCCCCTGGTGATTGATTATTGCTTTTTGTGATCTTGCTCTTTATGACTTCCACCTGCAAGTCCTCCTCCTTACACTACCTTAGGATATTGTAGATTGTATTTGTTTTGTAAAAAGAATTAGTAAGTGCTCTCATGATCATAGCATTGTAAACTGAGTAAGCTACCTCACTCTCATGATTTCCACTAACTGCTGTTTTCTATGCTTGCTTGCCTCCTGGAAAAATTTTGCCTTATAAAAATCAGAGCCTCAGTCAACTTGGGGCTGTGCTCAGAAATTCCATGTTGGGACACTGAGGCAGTCACCGGCCAGCTCTTCAATAAAAGGACTCTTCTTTAATTTGACTTGTCTGGTGGTGTGGTCTTACAGAGACTCCTGGGCATAACAGTATACAAAATCTCAGTTAAAGAGATGTTAAAGGAGTCAGGTGTTTAACTTAACTTTAAGATTCTATTCGAACATTGGGGTAGGGCAATTAGACTTGATCTTCCAGTGGGCAGAAAAGCTGTGGAAACATACGGGGGGTTGCATTTTACCTTCCACTTCAGAGTTGGACATAAGAGAGGAAAACAGAGGTCTTAAAATTCAGGGAGAGCACAGGAAGTGGTCATTGTGTTATTAAAATCAGTTTGCTTATTCATAACAGAGAATATATTACCAAAGACTCAGCCAGGCTTGAGCCTGTTTAGAGGCTAGGGTCTGTCTGTTAGACTGAAGTAGTCCTAGAAGATACTGAGATATGGAGATATTACCGGAGGAAGAGGGTCTGACTGCCTGTCACTATCAGCCAATATGCAGAGACAGGGATAGGTCTACCAAACTTTGTCAGAAAGCCAGTAATCTAGGGGAACAGACAGAGTAACCTCTCTAAGACTGTACTGTTCTTTGATTTTCAAAATTACAGTTTTACAGAGTGGCACCCATGGCTCAGTGAGTAGGGCACCAGCCCCATATAACAAGGGCGGCGAGTTTGAACCCAGCCCTGGCCAAACTGCAATAAAAAATACCCAGGTATTGTGATGGGTGCCTGTAGTCCCAGCTACTCAGGAGGCTGAAGCAAGAGAATCAGCTAAGCCCAGGAGTTGGAAGTTGGTGTGAGCTGTGACACAAGAGCATTCTACCAAGGGTGATAAAGTGAGGCTATCTCTAAAAACAAACAAACAAACAAAAAACCCAACTCATTATTTTAGCAAGAGAAAATTATAGTTTTATATAAAAAGTTGAAAGTCAAAACCACATTAAACCCTTATTTTAAGTAATAATAATCAGCACAACTCAATGACATATTACAGCATTTCAATTTAAAAGTTAATCTCCGGGGGGGTGGAGCAAGATGGCTGACATGGAGCAGCTTCCAAAAGAAGCTCCTATCCAAAAGGAAAAATAACCTCCAGAACGTGCGCAATTAAGCTGAAGACTGAGAGCCCAGCCAAGAGAGAGATGTGATAACTGCAGGTCACCTCTGCTGAGGCAAGTTGCGACTCCAAGAAAGCAAGCTTCAGATACAAAATTCATCCGAAAGGAAAAGTGTCCGTCCCCTCCCCTAAGAAAGCTGTGGGTTTTTTGCTTTTCTGTTTCCTTTCTTTTTTCTCATCCTTTGCTTCTGCGGGTTTTCTACAGACAAGCAGTGAATTGTGGACCTCTTGTCTCACCCCATGGAAGAGTGCTGTGGGAAGTAGGTTCTGCTTCCCCAGAGCAACCCTGATGTGATTCTGAACACTCTCTTGATAGGCAGAAAAAATGAACTAAAGTTTTCCCCACCATTCTGAACTTATAGTACACCCTTCCCCCCTTACCTGATGAATGAGAAGCCTAATCCCCACTGAGACTAAGGGAGTAAGTTCTTGAGCAGCGCACTCTGCTCCCTGCCTGCTTGAACAAGCACCCCACCAGCAAAAGACTATGGGAGGCGAGTCTTTCTCCATCCAGCCAGGGAATCCACTGGCAAACTCACAGCCCTGTGCCCCACACCCAAAGTCTGCCAGGCTTCTGCAGGCCTGCCCCCAGCCAGGAATTCCCCTGGTGACCACGCAGCCCTGTGCCCCACACTTGCCAGGCCTACACAGATCCACCCTCTGCCAGAGACTCCACCAGTGACCGAGTGGGCCTGCATCTGGCATCTGCAGGGCCTCTGCAGGCCTGCCCATGACCAGAAACTCCCCCAGCAACTGAGTGCCCTCATGCCCTGAGCCTGCGGGCCTCCACAGGCCTGCCTTCTGCCAGGGAATATGCTGGTGACAGCCAGGCCTCCGCAGGTCTGCCCCCGGCCAGAAACTCCCCTGGTGACCATGTGGTCCCACGTCTCACACAGGCAGGGCCTCTGCCACCCATGGCCAGGAACTCCATCAGCTACTGCGTGGCTCCACATCCCGCACCTTCCAGGCCTCAGTATGCCTGCCTCCGGCCAGGGACTCCAGGAGCCATGCAACCTGCGTCCTCCCTCCCATATACTCCCTACCTCTGTACCAGCCCGGCTCGTCTGGCCAGGGACTCCAGAAGCCTAGGGACTGGGGCCCTACTTCTGGAGCCCTCCCTGCCTCTGCATGGAGCCCTTCTCCTGGACAGAGACTGCTGGAGCTGTGGGCTCTCTTTGACAAAGTCACCGGGCACCTGGCAATCCCAGAACCATGTGCACCATCCCTCGCCCTGCTGCTGGATCTGGGGATGCCACACTCCAGAGCTGCTCCCACAGACAAAAATCCCTGGCAGGGGCTTTCCCAGAGAAGCTACACAGGGTCACTCCCTACAAAGTTCCAGCAACAATAGAGTGATCCCGCCAAGGTCTAATCTTGGAGAGACACCTTCCCAACTTTGAGGACGGACAGAGGCAATGGTGAAAAACAGTCATGGGGCAGAATCAATGGAAAAACTCTGCAATAAGAATAATCAGAGTAGATCAACTCCTCTAAGGAACAACAAGGTAGACACAGCACAAAATCCCTTGCATAGTCAAAAGGCTGAGATGCCAGAAATCGAATTTAGAATCTGGATAGCAAATAAGATCAGCAGAATGGAGGAAAAGATGGAATTAGAATTTCAAGCAGTAATCCAAAAGATGACCCAAAAGATGTCTCAAGAATTCAATGAATTCAAAGACAAAATGACCAAAGATTTTGACACATTTAGATAAGACATTGCAGTTTTCAAAGATGTGAGAAATACAGTAGAATCCCTCAGTAACAGAATGGAGCAAGCAGAAGAAACAATTTCTGACAATGAAGACAAAGCTTTAGAATGCTCCCAAACCTCCAAAGAGGAAGAGAAATGGAAGGCAAAAACAGATCACTCTCTCAGAGAGCTCTGGGATAATTTGAAGAAAACCAATATTTGCTTCACAGGGATCCCCAAAAGCAACAAAGTGGTTTCACAAGACACAGAGTCTTTTCTTCATGAGATTATGAAAGAGAACATTCCAGACATGCCCAGAGATCCAGAAATTCAGATAACAGACAATTTCAGAACTCCACCACAACTCAACTCAAATACGACATACACCAGACACATCGTAATCAATTTCACTAAAGTTAATATGAAGGAGAAAATTCTGAAAGCAGTCAGATGGAAGAAAACCATAACCTACAAAGGGAAGAACATTAGAATAACTGCGGATCTCTTTGCTGAAACCTTTCAAGTTAGAAGCGGGTGGTCATTGACTTTTAATCTCCTAAAACAAAATAACTTTCAACCCAGGATCCTGTATTCAGCCAAAGTGAGTTTCATTTATGATAGAGAAATTAAATACTTTAACAACATCCACATGTTGAAGAAATTTGCTATAACTAAACCAGCTCTCCAAAATATTCTCAGACCTATTCTGCATAATGACCAGCGTAATGCTTCACAAAAGTAAACTCACCGAGAAACTTTTTATCAAATTGCAACTTCTACAGTGATGAAAGGATTAAAAATGTCCACTGGACTTTCTAAAGATTTATCATTATTTTCTATAAATGTGAATAGTTTAAATTGTCCTCTAAAGAGGAATTGGTTGGCTGGATACAAAAACTCAGGCTAGATATCTGCTGAATACAAGAAACTCATCTTACCTTAAAAGATAAATATAGACTCAAGGTGAAGGGATGGTCATCTATATTCCAGGCAAATGGAAAGCAGAAAAAAGCAGGTGTCCTATTCAAAGATAAAATAGGCCTTAAACCAACCAAAATAAGGAAGGATAAGTAAGGACACTTCATATTTGTTAAAGGCACTACTCAATATATGAGATTTCAATTATTAATATTTATGCACCCAACCAGAATGCACCTCAATGTATAAGAGAAACTCTAACAGACACGAGCAACTTGATTTCCTCCAGCTCCATAATAGTTGGAGATTTTAATATACTTTTAGCAGTGCTGGATAGATCCTCCAAAAAGAAGTTAAATAAAGAAATTTTAGACTTAAAGTTAACCATTCAACAACTGGATTTAACAGACATCTACAGAACACTTCATCCTAATAAAATTAAATACACATTCTTCTCATCAGCCCATGGAACATACTCCAAAATTGATCACATCCCAGGTCACAAGTCTAACCTCAGCAAATTAAAAAAAAAAAATAAAAATTATTCCTTGCATTTTCTCAAAACATCATGGAATAAAAATGTGAACTCAATAATAAGAATCTGCATACTGATACAAAAACATGAGCTAAATAACCTTATGCTGAATGATAGATGGGTCATAGACAAGATTAAGAATGAAATTACCAAATTTTTGGAACAAAATGACAATGAAGACATGAATTATCAGAACCTCTGGGATACTACAAAGTCAGTTCTTAGAGGGAAATTTATAGCACTGCAAGCCTTCCTGAAGAAAATGGAAAGAGAGGAAGTTAACGACTTAATTGGATATCTCAAGCAAATGGAGAAGGAAGAACATTTCAACCCCAAACTGAGCAGAAGAAAAGAAATAAAAAAAATTACAGCAGAATTAAATAAAATTGAAAACAAAAGAATTATACACCAGAACAATAAATGAAAAAGTTGGTTTTTTGAAAAGGTCAATAAAATAGATAAACCTTTGGCTAACTTAACCAGGAAAAAAAAGAGTAAGATCTCTAATTTCATCAATCAGAAATGATAAAGACGAAATAAAAACAGACCCCTCATAAATTAAAAAAATCTTTAACAAACATTACAAGAAACTTTATTCTCAGAAATATGAAAATCTGAAGAAAATTGACCAATACTTGGAAGCATGCCACCTTACCAACACTTAGTCAGAATGAAGAGAAAATGTTGAATAGGCCTATATCAAGTTCTGAAATAGCATCAACTATACAAAATCTCCCTAAAAAGAAAAGCCCAGGACCAGATGGCTTCATGTCAGAATTCTACCAAACCTTTAAAGAACTAGTACCTATATTACTAAACCTCTTGCAAAATATAGAAAGAGAAGGAATATTACCCAACACATTCTATGAAACAAATATCACCTTGATCCCTAAACCAGGGAAAGACTCAACAAGAAAAGAAAATTATAGACCAATATCACTAATGAATATTGAATCAAAAATATTCAGCAAGATCCTAACAAACAAAATCCAACAACACATCAAACAAGTTATACATCATGACCAAGTGGGCTTTATCCCAGGGTCTCAAGGCTGGTTCAATGTACGTAAACATTTAAATGTAATTCAGCACATAAACAAAGTAAAAAATAAAGACCATATGATTCTCTCAATTGATGTATAAAAAGTTTTTGACAATATCCAGCATCCCTTCATGATCAGAATATTTTAAAAATTTGTATAGAAGGGACATTTCTTAAACTAATAGAGGCCATCTACAGCAAACCCACAGCCAATATAGTATTGAATGGAGTTAAATTGAAGTCATTTCCACTTAGATCAGGAATCAGGCAAGGTTGCCCATTATCTCCCCTGCTCCTCAACATTGTAATGGAAGATTTAGCCATTGCAATCAGGGAAGAAAAGGTGATCAAGGGTATCCACGTAGGGTCAGAATAGATCATAGTTTTACTCTTTCCAGATGATATGATTGTATATCTGGAAATCACCAAGGATTCTACTACAAACCTTTCAGAAGTGATCAAGGAATACAGCAATGTCTCAGGCTACAAAATCAACACCCATCAATCTGTAGCCTTTGTATATACCAACAATAGCCAAGCCAAAAAAACAGTTAAGGTCTCTATTCCTTTCACAGTAGTGCCAAAGAAGATGAAATATTTGGGAGTTTACCTAACAAAGGATGTGAAAGATCTCTATAAAGAGAACTATGTAACCCTAAGAAAAGAAATAGCTGAAAATGTTAACAAATGGAAATACATACCATGTTCATAGCTGGGAAGAATCAACATTGTTAAAATGTCTATACTACCCAAAGTAATATATATTTTTAATGCAATTCCTATTAAAGCTCCATTGTCATATTTTAAAGACCTTGAGAAAAGAATACTTCGTTTTATATGGAATAAGAAAAAACCTCGAATAGCCAAGTCATTACTCAGAAATAAAAACAAAGCTGGAGGAATCACACTTCCAGACCTGAGACTGTACTATAAACTGATAGTGATCAAAATAGCATGGTATTGGCACAAAAACAGAGAAGTAGATGTTTGGAACAGAAGAGAGAAAGAAGAGATCAATCCACCTACTTACTGTTACTTGATCTTTAACAAGCCCATTAAAAACATTCAGTGGGGAAAAGACTCCCTATTTAACAAATGGTGCTGGGTGAACTGGGTAGCAACCTGTAGAAGACTGAAACTGGACCCACACCTCTCACCATTAACTAAGATAGACTCTCACTGGAATAAAGATTTGAACTTAAAACATGAACCTATAAAAATGCTAGAAGAAAGTGCAGGAAAACTCTTGAAGGAATTGGCTTGGGTGAATATTTTATGAGGAGGACTCCCCAGGCAATTGAAGCAGTATCAAAAATACACTGCTGGGACCTGACCAAACTAAAAAGCTTCTGCACAGCCAAGAACATAGTAAGTATAGCAAGCAGACAGCCCTCAGAATGGGAGAAAATATTAGCAGGTTATGCCTCCAACAAAGGTTTAATAACCAGATTCCACAGAGAACTCAAACGTATTAGCAAGAAAAGAACAAGTGATCCCATCTCTGGATGGACAAAAGACTTGAAGAGAGACTTCTCTAAAGAAGACAGGCGCACAGCCTACAGACACATGAAAAAATGCTCACCATCCTTAATCATCAGAGAAATGCAAATCAAAACTACTTTGAGATATCACCTAACCCCAGTAGGATTAGCCCACATAAGAAAATCCCAAAATCAGAGATGTTGGCGTGGATGTGGAGAAAAGGGATCACTTCTACACTGCTGGTGGGAACACACACCAATATGTTCCTTTTGGAAGGATGTTTGTAGAATACTTAGAGATCTACAAATTGACCTGCCATTCAATCCTATAATTCCTTTACTAGGTATATACCAAGAAGACCAAAAATCACATTATAACAAAGACATCAGTACCAGAATGTTCATTGCAGCCCAATTAATAATTACCAAATCTTGGAAGAAGCCCAAGTGCCCATCAACCTACGAATGGATTAATAAATTGTGGTACATGTATACCATGGAAAATTATGTGGCCTTAAAGAAAGATGGAAACTTTATCTCTTTCATGTTTACATGGACGGAGCTGGAAAATATTCTTCTTAGCAAAGTTCTCAAGAATGGAATAAAAGTATCCAATGTACTCAGCCCTACTATGAACCTAATTTATAGCTTTCATATGAAGGCTATAACCCAACTATAGCACAAGAATATGGAGAAAGGAGCAAGGGAGGGGATGGGAGGGATGAGGTTGGGGTGGAGGGAGGGTAATTGGTGGGGCCACACTTATGGTGCATCTTAGAAGGGTACAGAAGAATCTTACTAAATGCAGAATACAAATGTCTGCATATAATAACAAAGAAAATGCCATGAAGGCTATGTTAATCAGTTTGATGAAAATAGTCCAGATTGTATATGAAACCAGCACATTGTACTCATTGATTGCATTAATGTACACAGTTATGATTTAACAATTAAAACAATAAAAAATTAAAATAAATAATAAAAATAAGGTTAAAAAAAACCATTAATCTCCTGGCTTGGCACCTGTTGCTCAATGGCTAGGGTGCCAGCCACATACGCCACAGCCGGCAGGTTTGAATCCAGCCCGGACCTGCCAAATAACAATGACAACTACAAGTAAAAAGAAAAAATTACTTGAGGATTATGGCCAGCTCCTGTAGTCCCAGCTACTTGGGATGCTGAAGCAAGAGAATCACTTAAGCGAGTTTGAGGTTGCTGTGAGCCATGACACCATGGCACTCTACCAAGTGTGAAATAGTGAGACTCTGTCTCTAACAAACAAACAAATAAACACACAAAAAAATGTAAAAGTTAATCTCCTAAATCAATTTACGTAAACTACTCAAGACAGGCATTTTTACAGTGGGAACTAAATTTACAAAATATAAGAATGAGAGACAGGAGGTAAAGGTAATTCTGTGGGGGCTGGAATAGTATCTCCTGCTTGATTCAAACTGACCAATGAAAAAGGTATTTATGGATTGGAACTTTTTGACTGTAGATAGATAAAAAGGGAAAGACCAAGCCAGTCACGGAGCGTAGCCATTTGGAATTCTTCTATGTCATAAGCTCCAGGCTGATGAATAAAGCTCTTCCTCTTATAAACATGGTGTTTGGGTGCTCTTTCTCTCTATTGGGCCTCATCTCCATGCAACATTTCTTGGTTCCTGGACTCAGAAGCGAGGCTTGGTGGCGGACTGTGCCACTGGACTCTACGGGTTGAGTTTTTCAACACCCACAGTGAATTCCAGTTCTTTCGGCAAGGCGGTCCTCAAAGCACACCTGAGACCATTCTCCCAGAGGAACGTCTCATCTAGACTGAGCTGCGGAGGTCCCTGCAGTAGGTCACTGTGGAGGCTGATCATTGGGGAGGAACCAGCAACAAGATGCCTCAGGACACCCCAAACACTGTAGAAATTATTGGGGTCCACTACAATTTTAGTGGAAGAAGGAGTCCAATCAATTCCTTGGGTGTTAGGTCACCAGCAGGTGAGAGGTGTGTGAAAGAGTGCAGCATGAGCATGAGTCTTGGGACGGAGACCCTGGGTGGTGATGGGAAATGAGCAAGGAAAGCTCATCCCACTGGCTACCATGTTGAAGAACTTTAAGAAAGCATTAGTAGGTGACTATGGGGTTATTCTGACTAAGGAAAAGCTAAAACATCTTTGGGAGCAGGCGTGGCCTTCTTTTGGGCGGGATGGCCATCTGAGAGAAGTCTAGGGAGGTCCTTAGTGTCTAAGGTACGGCACAGAGTCATGGGAGAGGTGGTCACCCTGACCAGTTTCCCTAAATTGATACCTGGTTATAGCTGGTAGCGAACCCACCACCCTGGTTGAGAGGGCCAGTCGGGACAGTACTAGTAGCACAGGAACAGGAAAGAAAGGTGCTTCCCACCTGACCTAGAATAGTGGTGCCAAAGATATCGGCAAACCTATGCTGAAGGAACCCCTAGAAGAAGTTCCACTGCCTCCAAACAAAGAGATTGCAGGCACTACAGAACCTGAGGGGCTGATTCTCCCTCCAAGGCACACCGAGCCAGACCCAGCCTAGCCAGGAACTCTTTGTGCAAAGAAAGGAAAGGTCCCAGGGGTTCCACTCTGATTAGCAGCTTGACTAAAACCTAAACCAGGAGTCCAGATGCCCTTCAGAGAGACTAGACACAATGGGCACATGGTTGAAAGGAGAATAATGATATATCAGCCATTCATGACCACAGACTTACTGAATTGGACAATACTTACACAGAGAAGTCTCAGGCTTTGGTCAATTGATACAGATAATTTTTCAGACTTATAACTCCACATGGACATATTACCACCAGCTAGTCATCACCCTCTTTAACACAGATAAGAGTCACCATGTGATTCAGGCTGCCTCTAAGTTGTTAGAAGAGAATGCCCCAGACAGGTTCCAAAACCCTCAGGAATATGCTTCGGTCCAGCTTCTTGGAGAGGACTCCTAGTGGGATCCAAAATGTGCCAGAGGACGCGATACACTTAACCCATTACTGGGAGGCATTGGGGGCTGAGGAAAAGAGCAAAGAAAACTACTAACTTAGCCCAAGTGAATGAGGTCCTCCAGGAAAAGACTGAGAGCCTAGGCCAGTGGTATGAGAGGTTACGTGAAGCATTTCAAATGTGTACCCCTTTTGACCCTGAGAGCCCTGAGAATCAGAAGATGGTTTATATGACCCTAGTTAGTCAAAGCGCTGAGGATATGCACCCAAAACTGCAGAAGCAGGAGGGAGTTGCAGGTATGAACACCTCACAGGTTCTTGAAATAGTCCAGAAGGTCTTTGTAAACTGGGAAGCAGTGAGCCATAGAGAGGAAGATAGGTACATGAAATGGAGGGCCGATCTCCTAGCCATAGCTGTGAAAGGCACAGAGGGGAGAGCCCCCCCTTTCGAAGAGGACAGAGTCAAGAAGTGCAAGGAAGAAGAGGACCTAGGGTAAAAGGGTCCCCTTTGAGGAGGGATCAGTGTATAATTTTCTGAGAAACAGGGCAAGGACATGTTAAAAATCTGGTAGAGGCCACAGACCCAGAAAGGCAGGAAGCCCTCTGTAACCTAGTGGGAGAGGCCCTGCTAGACTGAAGGGGACTGGACTCAGTCACCCCCAGAGAGTCCATGGTTCAAGTAAGGATTGGGGGCAAGGACTTTGACTTTTTCTTTTTTTATTTTTTGAGACAAAGTCTCACTATGTTGCCCTTGGTAGAACGCTATGGCATCACAGCTCAAAGCAACCTCAAACTCTTGAACTTAAGTGATTCTCTTGCCTCAGCCTCTGCATAGCTGAGACTACAGGCACCCACCACAATGCCAGGCTATTTTTTATTGCAGCTGTCATTGTTGTCCAGCTGGCTTGGACTAATTCCAACCCGCCAGCCTCCGTGTATGTGGCTAGTGCCGCAACCACTGTGCTGCAGGAGCTGAGCCAGGACATTGACTTTCTGATTCATACTGGGGTTGAACACTCGGTGGTCACGCAGCCAGTAGCCCTCTTTCAGACTACAGAATTGATATCGTAGGAGCAACTGGGGCCACTACTGAACAAGCTATTGTCTCCCTCGGATGTGCTCCATAGGAGGCCAAAAGGTGACTCATCAGTTTCTCTACATGCCTGACTGTCATTTGCCTCTCCTGGGTAGAGACCTCCTAGGAAAGCTAAGAGCCATTATCTCTTTTTCTGATCGAGGAACTATGTAGTTAAAACTGCCCAAACCAGGTCTGGTGCTAGCTCTAACAATACCTGAAGAAGAGGAGTGGAGGGTGTTTGTGATTGAGCCGGGGGAGGGACTCAAGCTCAAACTGGACCAGTGGTGGCCAGAAGTCTGTGGGGAATATAACCCCCTGGAGCTTACAGTGAACTAGCCACTGGTAACAGTAGAAGTAAAGTCTGGGGCAAGGCCAGTGAGGCAAAAACAGTACTGAGTGCTCAGGGAGGCCCTGGAAGGGATCCGATTACACCTTTGGAGACTTGAGCAGTTTGGCATAGTCATACATTTCCAGTCTCACTGGACACGCCCTTGCTCCCTGTGCAGAAGCCTGGTACAAAGGACTATAGACCAGTGCAGGATTTGAGGCTTGTTAATCAGGTAACTGTATCCTACACTGCATCCTACTGTGCCTAATCCATATACTCTGCTGAGTCTGCTGCCAACAGAATTAAAGCGATCACTTACCTCGACTTAAAAGATGCCATTTTCAGCATAAGGCTGGTTCTGGAAAGCCAGACGTTGTTTGCCGTCCAGTGGAAGAGACCAGGCACGGGAACTGTGATCCTATACACATGGACCAGGTTGCCGCAGGGGTTCAAAAACTCACCCACAATTTTTGGAAAAGTGCTGGCTTGTAAGCTCCAGAAATTTCCAGCTGAGGGATTAGGGTGTGTGCTGCTCCAGTAAGTTGGTGACCCCCTCTTAGGGGACCCTACCCTAGAGGGCTGCACCCAAGGCACCAACTATCTTTTACAGCATCTAGAGGTATGTGGCTATAAAGTATCTAAGCGGAAGGCTCAAATCTGCCAGAGGCAAGTATGTTATCTAGGATTTACTTTCCAGCAGGGCGAGAGGAATTTAGGCATGGAACTGAGGCAAGTCATTAATTGCCTCCCCACCCCTACAATCCAAAAGCAAGTTCAGGAATTCTTAGGCACAGTAGGCTTCTGCTGCCTTTGGATTCCAAACTTTGCCATCTTGGCCAAGCCCTCATCTGAGGCATCTAAGGGAGAGGAGTGACAGCCCTTAGAATGGGGAGGAGAACAAGAACATACCTTCTCCCAGATGATGGCACCTACATTGAGGCTACTAGACTTGGCCAAGCCCTTCACTCTATATGTCTCAGAGAGAGAAAAGAAGGCTGTGGGTGTGTTATTCCAGCTGTTTAGGGCCTGGCCAAAGCCTGTACCTTACCTCTCTAAGCAGTTGGATGGAGTGGCAAAGGAATGGCCACCATGCTTACAGGTTCTAGACACTACTGCTCTCCTTGTGCAAGAAACTGAGAAGCTGACTGTATGGCAGGATCTCAGAGTGAAAGTACTCCACTCTGTGGTTACTTTTTTTTTTCTTTTTTGAGACTGAGTCACAATATGTCACCCTTGGTAGAGTGCTGTGGCATCACAGCTCACAGCAACCTCAAACTCTTGGGCTTAAGTGATTCTCTTGCCTCAGCTTCCTAAGTAGCTGGGACTATAGGCACCCACCACAATGCCTGGTATTTTTTTTGTTGTTGTTGCAGTTGTCATTGTTGTTTAGCTGGCCCTGGCTGGGTTCAAACCCTGTGCCGGCCTTGGTGCATGTGGCTGGCACTGTAACCACTGTGCTATGGGTGCAGAGCCACTTTTTGGTCACTTTAATGAACACAAAGGGACATTTCTGGCTAACTAATGTAAGATTAACTAAGTCCCAAAGCTTAATGTGTGGCAATCCACACATAACAGTGGATGTAAGTAACACCCTGAACCTAGCCACACTTCTTCAAGTCAGTGGAAGAGAGACTGAGCATGACTGGTACAGAAGTTATAGATAATGTGTGTTCTACAAGACCTGATATGCGTGACCAGCCTTGGAACGATTCAAACTGGGACTTCTATGTAGATAGAAGCAGTTATGTGAAGGCGCAAGGTGAGCAGTGTCCTGGGTGTGCAGTGGTCATCTTAACAGAGAGTATAGAGGCTAAGCCCCTGCCACAAGGATCATCGACTCAGAAGGCTGAGTTTATTGCCTTGACTCAAGCCTTAGAACTAAGTCAAGGGAAAAATGTGAATATCTACACATAGTCCAAGTATGCTTTTTTGACTCTCCAAGTACACAGGACATTGTACAAAAAAACGGAACTATTAAATTCTGGGGGAAAAGACATTAAGTATCAGCAGGAGATAATTCATTTGCTAGAGGCAGTATGGAAACCCTGGAAGGTGAAATTGATGCACTGTCATGGACATCGAAGACATGCTCCCACCATTACTAAAGGGAACACTAGGGCCTCACTAGGGACTGAGGTGAAAAGTGTTACATCCAAGCCATACCAGGTGTTGTGGGTGACTCCCCTCATCCCATGAGTTCCATAGCTCTCACCTATCTACTCCTGGGGAAAGAAAGAATGGTTGGCAATGGAGGGAAGCCAGGAAATGAAGGGAGAATGGATAAAGATGCCAGATGGATGAGTAGCAGTCCCCCAGCTTCTAGGAGCCACCATGGTGACAGCCTTGCATGAGAACACTCATTTAGGACAGGAGTCTTTGTAAAGTTGCTGGGATGTTACCCTTACTTCTCCCACCTGGTAGCCCTAGCCAAAACTCTCAGTCAACAAGTGTGTCACTTGCAACCACTTCAACACATGCCAAGGACTGACGGTATCCCCATAAATCCAGTCTTATGGAGCAATGCCCTTTGAGGACTTCCAGGTAGATTTTAATGAAATGCCCAGGTGTGAAGAGAACAAGTACTTGCTGGTGGTGGTCTGCACATACTTGGATTAGGTAGAAGCCTTCCTGGTGCCTGTGGCTCAAGAAGTAAGGCGCCAACCCCATATACCAGGGGTGGCGGGTTGAAGCCTGGCCCTGGCCAAACTGCAAAAAAAAAAAAAACTTATTAAAAAAAAAAAAAAAGCCTTTCCCACCAGTATAAAGAGAACTCCTGAAGTAGTAAAAGTGTTGCCCACAGAAATCATCTCATGGTTCAGTTTGTCATTCTGGTTTAAATTTGACAATGAGCTGGCCTTCACAACAGAAATAGTGCAAATAATAGTATCTTTTAATAGCTTTGGGTATCACCTGGAAACTATAGTAACTTATAGGTCTCAAAGCTTGGACCGGGTTAAGCACATAAACAGGGCCATAGGAGTGGGAATTGGTAAACTCTGCCAGGAAGCAAAGCTTATTTAGTTACAGTCCTTGCCACTGGTGTCGTTCAGAGGCCTCCGTCAATCCTCTGCAATTAGCAGAGACTCCTAAAAGAACTGGGAAAGACTGAATTGGATAGACAAAAGCCCTAGAAAGAGTAGCAAGAAAAATCTCCACTTAGGTAATTAGCCATGTTCTGTTTAGTCTTTTGTGTCTGAACATTCTTTCTCTCTGGAGGATCAAGGGGAGCAAGTCTAGGTCAAAGATCAGAACCCAGTCCTCCCACAAACCAATGTAAAAAGGACTTTACATCATCAACCTGAGCACATGTGCAGCAGTGAAGGTGGAAGGAATCCTCACCTGGAGTCATTACAGCTGGCTGAATAGAGCTTCACTGCCCCATGGGAAGCAAAGGTAACTTTTAAGATGGTCCACATTCCCTGCTCCAGCCACATACTGGGAGCTGGCTGGTCAATGCATGACTGAAGCCTGAGGAAACTCCTTGAGGGACATGTCTTAATTGGACTTTGGACTTTGGAAAAAAGGGTGAAGGGATGCGACCCAAGAAAAGAGAAAAACTCATATTTATACTAGCCCACCACCACGATATTATTAAGGCCTGGGTAGAGAGCCCAAAAAAGAGTCACAGTCCCTAAAATCTAAGTGCTGATCCAAACAAGGGAAATAGAAAAGTGATGTAAAGTTGAAAGTGAAAAGTAATAAATAGCGGCACCTGCAGAAGCAAGCTGATATTGAGACCCCAAATTAAAATATATTGGCGTCTCAAAAGGGAGGAATGAGAGAGGATACTTGAGAAAAGTGAGGTCTAGGAGAACAGGTCTTCTCAAGGAGACCACAAAGATACACCTGCAGGGTCCACTCCTTGGTGACTCAGCTCTTGGGAATTTGTAAACTTAACTTCCTGGAACTTGGAAATTCTCACTTCTGTGAAATCCTGTAGTTCTATGGGGGCTAGAATAACACCTCCTGCTTAATTCAAACTGGCCAATGAAACAGGTACCTATGGGGTGGGACTTTTTGACTACAGTAGATACAAAGGGAAAGACTAAGCCAGTTGGGGAGCATGGGTATTTGGAATTCTATGCCATAAGCTCCCAGCTGGTGAATAAAGCCCTTCCTCTTATAAATATGGTGTTTGGGTGCTCTTTCTCTCTGTTGGGCCTCATCTTCCTGCAACAATAGGTTTATCTTGCCTTAGGCCTGATAATGAGTTCCAAAGGATGTCTCCAAGAAGGGAGGGGAGGTATGATGAGGACTGTCTCATCTCTCTTTTCATGGCTAAAAATTTAGTTTTAGGATATCCCCTTGGCCAAGAGGGTGTCTATTTAGTGAGTGGGGGGAAGGAACCTAAAGATTTTAGTTTAGTTCACACTTTTAAGGACTCAGGAGCAAAGACTCAGGCTTTTTCCTGATCCTCCTTTTTCCTAAACTGCTCCACCCTAGAGTACCTCAGCACTGGCTGCTCCCAGAATTCGGTAAGTGACATCAAGACAAAAAAGTCCTGGGAAGCCAATTCCATCAAATATGGCTCCTGCAACTAAAGCAAATTTGCCTTGACCTAAGGTTCTCTGTACATTAACCTACAGCAGCGATGTTCAAGGTGTGGTACCAGCAGCATCCTCGCTAGCTGGTAAAGTGTTAGAAACCTAAATTATTGGGCCTCACTCCAACCCACTGAATCAGAAACTCTGTGAGTGGGATCTAGCAGTCTGTTTCATTAGGTCCACTAGGAGATTCAGATTCCAGCTTAATTTTGGAGAACCAGTGAACTCCAGAAAGGCCCCAAACCATCCAGACCCATTCAACTCTGGCTCTGACAAAAATGATGTGTCATAGGCTCTGAGGTTTTCCTATGGGGTATTTTATTTTATTTTATTTTTAATTTCCTATTAATGTGAGGGTACAAATAACTAGGTCACAATATTTGAATTTGTTAGATAGAGTCCTATGGGACGATTATTGATGAAGAAATAATTTGGTCATGACTGAGTGTGGGCCAATTTAGGGAGCAGGTCTGGCTCAATAACTGTTTTCAGAAACTTTTTGAAGCACTGTAACATCTTGCTTCCCAAATGTTCAGTCATTGATTACAAGTGCTCTTTAGGCATTGTTTATCAACTAACAATGCCTGTGCATTTCCTGATGTATACCTCAGACAGGGACTCTTGGTTCTGAAAACCCCAGTCTCCCAGAAATCGGTGAGCAGGGACTTTCCGAGAGCGCTCCGGGCACCCCCCACCCTGAAGTTACCCAACCGGCCCAACCGTATCCTGTTTTCCCATACGTGGGTCAAGCCCACACCCTCCTTATCCTGGTTACCCAAGCCCTAGTCCCGTTCCAACCCCCACCCAGCGTTCCAGTTCCCGCGCCCTCGCAATCGGCTGACTGCCAGACTTTCAAA
>CAUYON010124836.1:0-32947 GCA_963573935.1 Arctocebus calabarensis
TGTGGTCCCAGCTACTTGGGAGGCAGAGGCAAGAGACTCGCTTGAGCCCAGGAATTGGAGGTTGCTGTGAGCTGTGATGCCACAGCACTCTATCCAGGGTGACAGCTTGAGGCTCTGTCTCAAAAAAAAAAAAAAAAAAAAGTTCTAGTTGAGGTGATGCTTACAGAACTCTGTGAATAGAGAATGGCTGTTCAGTAGCACAGTGGTTACAGCACCAGCCACACACATCGAGGCTAGCGGGTTCGAACCCAGCCCAGGCCAGCTAAACAACAATGACAAATGCAACAAAAAATAGCCAGGCGTCATGGCAGGTGCCTATAGTCCCAGCTACTTGGGAGGCTGAGGCAAAAGAATTGCTTAAACCCAAGAGTTGGAGGTTGCTGTGAGCTGTGATGCTACAGCACTCTACTAGGGGCAAGATAGTGAGACTGTCTCAAAAAAAAAAAATAAAAACCAGGAGATTGCACACTTCAAATAAGTGGATGGTATGATAGATAAATTATATCTCAAAGAAGCTGGTAAAAACAAACATAAAATAATGAGCTTATGAAAGGATTATGACCCACAGCCTCTAAGAAAGAACTCAGCCTGTCTAACTTCTTGAATTCAGCTTGTGAATTTGGACCCCAGTCACGCCGCACCAGACTTCTGAACTTCAGAACTGTGAATGAATAAATGGATGTGGTTGTAAACCACTAAGCTTGTGGTAATTTGTTATACAGCAATAGAAAACTCACATACGTGCCTTTGAGCAGCAGGAGAGATTTCCAGATGGTTCTGTGAATCTGTGAGTTTCCAGTTTGCAGAGGAAGAGATGCCTATTGATCAGAATGAGCCTGGGAGGAGACAGCCTCCCTCAAATTACTGAACTCAAGGAAAATGAGCCACGTGCTGGAAGGCAGCCACCACAAACAGGATGAAAATTGAAACCATGGAGCCACACAGCTGGGCAGATGGCACGAAGAAAATTATAAACTCAGATGTGCTACGGGCCAGAAAATCTATATATCCCACTGTCTTGCGGCTTTAGTTTCTCCTAAGGCAAAATTACTTCCCAAGCCCATAAACCCTACAAGATCTTACTCCTGCTGACCTCCCTGACCTGATCTCTCCCATTCTCTGCCCCATCAAAACACATTCTTGTCTTGTTAGCTTCCCAGTACCTGGGACATGCTGGTCTCTTCCCCACCTCTGGGCCTTTGCACGCGCTGTTCCCTTCGCTGACTCCCTCTTCTGGTCCTTTATTAAAAGGCTTCCAAGAAGCCTTCCTTCGGCTCTCAACCCAAAGCTGGCCCTCCTCCACATATGCTATCTCTGCACTTTGCTTCTTGCCAGCATAGGATTCGTGAGAACGCGCACACAGGTTGTGTATTTTCTTGTTTCCTTATTCACCCTCTGTCTCTATCAAGAGATATAAACACCAGGGGTCAGCAGGATCACGTCTGCTTCAGTCGATCTTTGCTTCCCCAACTCCCAGAAGATGCCAGGCCTCAGAAGTCACTGAATAAATAAAAATGAACAGCTGCTCCTGAAGAAAGAGAAAGACCAGGAAGGTGAGGAACAGCAGAGATCTGTTCTCTGACTCCCAGACTCATCCTACCCCGGTCTTGACGATCACTCATCAAGGCAAAAATTATGTATTAGCCCCATTTTACAGATGAAGAAAGTAAGAATAAGAGGAATTGATAAACCACACAGCTTCTTAAAGAACACAACCAAGACTCGAACCCACCATCATCTAGCTCCCAAACCTGTGTCATGGGATGGCATCAAACTAAAAAGCTTGTCCACAACCAAGGAAGCCATTAACAAAGTAACGGGTTGGGGAAAAGTATTTGCAAACTATACATCTGACAATAGGTGAATCTCAAGGACATGGAAATTAAACAACTCAGGAGCAAAAAAACAAATAACTTTATTTAGAAGCGGGCAGAAAACCTTAATAGATATTCAACAAAGAAGACATTCAAATGACCAGCAGATAAACTTTAAAAAAATGTTCAATATTGCTAATCATCAGGGAAATGCAAACCAAAACCGCAATGAGATACCACCTCACTCCAGTTAGAATGGCTGTGATTAAAAAGACAAAAGAAATAAGCACTTGGAGGACATGGGGGGAAGGGAACACTTACCCACCAGGGGTTGGACTGTACATCAGTACAGCCACCGTGAGAAACCATAGGGAGGCTCCTCAAAAAGCTAAAAATAGAATTACCATGTGGTCCAGCAACCCCCCACTGGGCATTTATCCAAAGGAAATGAAATCAGTATGTCAAAGAGATGTCTGCACGCCCATCCGTATTGCAGCACTATTCACAATAGCCAAGATATGATATCTAACCAACGTCCAACAACAGGTGAAGGGGAAAAAAATGGAATCTTAACACATATTGAAATACTATGTGGCCATTAAATAAAAAAAGAAGAAATCCCGTAATTTGTGATAACACCAATAGACACGGAGGACGCTGTGTGAAGTGAAATAAGTCAGGCGCAGAATGTAGAACAGGCGTGATTGCACTCATATGTGAAAACCTAAAAAGAGTGGACATGACAGAAGCAGAGAGGAGAACAGTGTTCACCAGAGGCTGGGGAGGGGTTGGAGGAGGAAAGAACGGGGAACGGCTGGTCCACAGGTGCAAAGTTACAGCTGGATGGGAGGAATGAGTTTGGGGTGACCACAGTTAACAATAGGTGTGGTATATGACAAAACAGCTGGAAGAAAGGCTTTGCATGCCCTTACGAAATAATAAGCACGCAGGTGACAGCCACACTAAATTCCCTGATTTGATCATTATGTAACATACATTTGTACCGAAACATCAAATTATATAATTACCCAAAAAATTACTAAATACATAAAGAAGAGAAGGCTTTTTTTTTCTTCTTTTGCAGTTTTTGACCAGGGCTGGGTTTGAACTCACCACCTCCAGTAAGACTGGTGTCCTACTCCTTGAGCCACAGGCACCGCCCAAGAGAAGGCTTCTTGAAAAGCCAAGTTTTGTAGGTTCGCAAAGCTTCCAATTTTGGCTCAGTGCCTGAAGCACAGTGGTTACAGCACCGGCCAGACACACTGGGTCTGGTGGGTTCGAAACCAGCCCAGGCCAGCTAAACAACAATGACAACTGCAATAAAAAATAGCCAGGCATAGTGGTGGGTGCCTGTAGTCCCAGCTACTTGGGAGGCTGAGACAAGAGAATTGCTTAAGCCCAAGCATGTGATGTTATTGTGAGCTGTGATGCCATGGCACTCTCGCAAGAGTGACATAATGGAACTCAGTCTCAAAAAAAACAAAAAAAGCCTCCAATCCATGTCCAGCCCATGTAGGGTAGAAGACGGTCAGAGAAATCTGGCTAAAAGGAATTGGGGGCAGGTTACAAAGCAGAAGGCAGACAATGGGTCCCCTGGAGACACAGCCTCCCCTGCAGGCCGTGGACAGCTGCCTCATCATACTCACTGCTGTGTCTCTAGCACAAAGAACAGCATCCAGTACACAATGGACATTCAATAAACATTTGTGGAAAGAATCAAATATTTAATCTAAAATTTTTAGATCATTGGTATGTGCGTAACAAGGGTCTCACCTTGAGTGGAATTCCAACTAGTAAGAGGTGCTTGCCAGACTGGTTTCAGTTTATTAGGGCTTCTTAACGTGGGCACTATTGTTATTTGGGGCCATCCTGTGCATCATAGGGTGCTAGCAGCATCCCTGGCCTCTTTTTCCAGATGCCAGTACAACTGCCTCCCCCGCCCCATGGCACCAGCCACAAATGTTTCCAGGCATTTCCAGAATTACCTTTTCCTTTCTCTGTTGACAACAGGAACCACTGAATCACATTCAGCAGAGCCTCAGCCTTATTAAACCATGGTCTTAGACGCTCAGAGAACAAAGAAATATCCAACCTTCCCCTTCTGTATAAAACTGCCTCTGTTTCAGCAGAAATAAGGAGAAGGAATCAGGAGGCCTCTGCAGGGCTCCACGAGGCAATTCTGGCTCCAGATGCCACTGGGGCTGGTGGGAGGCCCAATCCTGCTCAGTTCTGCAGGATTCCTGCAGAACCTGCCAAGTGCAGCTGTCCCAGTGTATGGATTTGATTTGAAATGAGGCCTCACTATCTTCTCCCACCTTGGGATGTGAAAATAATTTCCACCTAAATCAAGTCTTGTAACACCTGAAGTTTCTGGAACAGAAGGTGTAAACCATACTACAAACCACAAAGAGGTGGTGGGGGAAAATACTTCTTTCATCAGAAATACTGCTGAATTAAAGAAAAATAGAGATCAAGGTTTCTCTTACTTTGTGGGTGTTTTTAACTAGAAAAGAGCAGTGCAGAGAAACTGTAGACAAGAAAGAATTTTCTAAATGGCACCGGGCAGCCTCTTTTACAATTAAAATCTCATTCCCCCCCGAGAGAGCTTCTTCCCTGACTCCTCTCTTTAAATACACTTGTTCAAACTGATTCCACCTTCCTAGCAAACTACAAGGAACAGCGTAGAATTCAGCGAGGGCATTGAGTTCAAGACAGCATCGCACACCTGCTCTTTCCCTCCTTTGTCAAACACATAGAGGAACGAGGGTATTTTGATCTTAAATGTCAGGCCTGCTCTATGGGGTTCCTCATTCTGCTCCTTGGCAAAATTATCACAAGAAAGGCCAGCCACAAGAGAATTTTCTATTCCAAGTTGTGAAAGGCAAGTTCAGTTGATGTTCATGGAGCATTTTGCTAGAACATGACCTATTGCGTACAGGCGAGGGAGCAAGCCGGGGTTACAGTTCTCTGGAGGGTCATTTTTTAAAATGTTTCCAAGGCAGAGGACATTTTGTTCTGACAACACATTCAAGATAAATTCAGTTTTCTTAAAAAAAAAAAAAGCAATTAAAAATTCTTTTTCAGAAAAAATGCAAGTTATAGAAACCCACTGCCATCAACACTCGGCCCTGCCATAGTCCCAAAATGTCACCATATCCTCCCTCAACAATGGACTCTCAGCTCTGGGGGATTCCATTTTTCCTTCGTTGTTTGATTGTGCCATGGGCTTCTAAGTGGTATGGTTTTGTGGGTAGTGGAAGGATTTGAAAGATCGTTCTCAACATCGTTGACAGTCATCACTGGGTGATGACTTCACAGAATTCAAAAGTCCTGTGAAAATACTGTTGAGATGTGTATGTGGTGGTGGTGTGAAAATTATAGAGCACAAATTTATGTGCAGGAATGTGCGTTTGTAAGATACCTTCACCTATGGAACTTGCCTAAGATGGGTTTTTCTTTTCTTTTTTTCTTTTTGCAGTTTGTGGCCCGGGGCCAGGTTTGAACCCACCACCTCTGGTAAATGGGGCCAGCACCCTACTCCTTTGAGCCACAGGCACTGCCCCTAAAATAGGTTTTTCAACCTTGGAATTATTGCACCTTTGGCCTTTGAGGTTGGATGATTTTCATTTTGTGGGCTATCTCGGACATCACGGGATCTTTAGCAGCAGCTCAGCCTCTCCCCACTAGGTACCAGTGGCATCCAACCTCCCCCCCCAAATGTAACAACCAAAAATTAAGGCCGACAGCTAAGTGGCCTTCATTTGGGTAAGACTTGGGCAAGAGGAACCTCTGTCATAAATCCAGTGCTTTGGGAAAACAAGCTCTTGTTCCCTTTTGTGCCCCCTGCACTCCCCTCCCACCAGAGGCGTCTGTGTGAACAAGAGGACACGCCCCCCAGCCCAGGCCTCTTCTAGACCACCTGCAAGTTACCTGGGCCCAGAATTTCCTGCCAAATGGCCCACACTCACTTCCAAACGCTGCACGGGTTTATTTCCTGGGTTTGATGTTCCACTGGTGTGCAGGGTGATAAAGAGGTGGCTATTTGTGGGGGGTCTGGATGAAGCTTGGGTGTGCCTGCTGGTAATCTGCTCATACACATGTCCAAGCTTGCTCAGGATGCAGAAAACAGCTGGAAGCAGAAAGATGAATGCAGTGAGCCAAAGGCCAAGGTCAACTCTCTCTGAGCTGCTAAGGTCCAGAGTAAAATTCTAAGGAGTGTACAACAAAGTCTAGATTCAAACCTGACTATCTAGGTTGGGGTGTCCAACCTGCGCCCCATGGGCCTCATGCTGATTTTGTGAGGACTTTTTTTTTATTCATCATCTTTTGTTTTTGTTTGTGTATTTCATGTGTGACCTAAGACAACTCTTCTTCCAGTGTGTGGCAGAGAAGAAGAAAAGATTGGACACCCCTGGTAGGTCATTATGACGTGTTCTTGTCAAAACAGAAGGTTCAGACTCATGCTAGCTAGCACTTTGTTAGCTTGATGTATACCCTTTAAATATTTAGGTGATTAGCATGTGGACCTCCATTTGTACTCCAGACAAAATGTCTTACGTGTCCACACAAATGTTAGGTGGCCTGGTCCTCCTATCTGTCTCAGGAAGCAGGGTTCCTGGGCCTTCTAGGCACATGAGGATGTCAAGCAGTACAGCAATTGTGGTGTCCCCAGGTGACACATAAACAGGACACAAGTTCTGAACCTTCAAGGGTGGCACTGAAGTGAGGAAAGATTTAAAAGGACTTGGCAGCAGACATGAGGGGCTCCACAACAGAGACATATGTGCATCAGTGCCTGGGGACCAGGACAGGGGTGATGGGATGCTCTAAAATGAACAGCAGCATCTACAGCCAGACAGCTGCAAAGCCTCATCTCTCAGAAGCAAGCAAGACCCAGGAACACGGACAGGACACAGGGAAAGAGATCAGTGTCCTGCCATGGTGGTGGGAATGAGTGCTAACTAGAAATCAAGTGGAGTCAGAACAAACAAGGCTCATCACTGGCATGCCTGAATCGTGCTCGGAGAGGCACATTGGTTACATAAGGACTTCGCACCCAGTCTTAGGGCAAGGTCCAGGATAAGATAAACGTTCAATTAAGGTTTTCAATTGTGGCTCTATAACCCAGATTTTCTGAATCTATCTGCATTTCAGAACACCTGCTTTGGACATGTGATTGAAAAACGTGGTCCCTGATGTATAATTAAGTTCAAGTCTTCTCTGAAGAACACTCACTTTTCTTTCACCTGCAAGTAAAATCTAATTTGTGTTGTCTGAGGGAGAAAATGCATTGCTTTGTACCATTTAAATGTTAAGAGGGTTCTGATGTTCCTCTGCAAAAACCTGTTTACCCTGAACTGCGTACCCCAAGCCTTGCAGCCTCACAGGTTAGGGAGTTTCCTTTCATTAGAATGTTCTTTAGAAACTGAAAAGGATGAATTTCACTTGTATCGGTTTCTTGCTGTGCTTTTGACCAAATACCAAATTAATTCCAGCCCAAGGTTTAACAGATCAGATCCCCAAGGTCACTGTGACTTTGTTTCTTCTATTAAGCCTGACCACCACTAACTGAGCACAAACTCTGTGCTAGGCATGCTCTATTCCTTGTCTCTAACCTGCCCAAATCCCCGAGGTAAGTAACATTATTCCCAACAACAAAACTGAGGCTCCCAAATAAGGAAAGTTACATAGGAGAGCTAGAGCTTGAAGCTCAGTCTTCATGGCCTCAAAGCCTAAATTCTGCATGACGGCATGCAGCCTCCAACATGGTAGCCTCAAGTCATCTTCAGCTTCGACTTGGCAATTCCATATTTTGAAGTTGGCATCCTTTTTCTGCCTCTGACACCTCAGAGTCATAGTAAACGGTTGCAAGGATGGGTCCTTCCTTTGAGATGATATTAGGCACCTCTCCTCTATGTAGGTAAACACATACCATGTCTTAGATCTTACCTCCCCCAGAACAAAGGCTCTTCTCTGCAAAAAGAAGCTAAGCTGTCAGGGGAATTGAAGCTATTGCAGGTATGTCCACTCCAACCCCAGATCCTTGGAGAAACTCCTGTGAATAGGAACTTCTGTAATTCAGGGAAAGGAAGCATGCTGAGCAGACAAACCAGGCCCAGTGTAAGGCAAAAAAGGGAACTTCTTTCTTTTTTTAATTAAATATGATGCATACCCCATAAAATTAACCTTTTTAAAATGTAGATTCGTTGGCTTTTAGAATATTCAGTGCATTGTGGAACCATCAGCAGCATCTAATTCTAAGACATTCTCATCACCCTCAAAAAGCAGCCTCATGCTCCTCGGCAATCATTCTTCATCGTCCCCATCCCCTAACTCCTGACAACCCCTAGTCTACTTTCTCTCTTTATAGGGCTGTCCATTATATTTCACATAAATGGAATCATGCAATATTTGGCTTCTTAGGTCTGGCCACTTTCACTTGCCATAATGTATTCAAAGTCCACCCCTCGTGTAACACGTGTCAGCGCTCCACATTTTTTAGCTGAATAATTGTGTGGAGATAGCACGTCTTTTAGACATTCACCAAACGATGGACATTTAGGGTTTTCCCATTTTCTTTTTTAACTATTACAAAGAATGTTGCTAGGAACATTATGTACGAGTTGCTGCATGGATGTATTTTTTCGGTTCTCTCAAGCATATATCTTGGCGTGAAATTTCAGGATCATATGATAGCTCAGTGTTTAACTTTTGGAAGAACAGCCACACTGTTTTTCAAAATGACTGCACCATTTTATATCCCCACAAGCAAAGCGTGAGGGCTCCAATCTCTCCGCATCCTCGCCAACACCTGTCATGGTTCATCTTTTTTTATTGCAGACATCCTAGTGAGTGTGAAGCGGTAACTCGGTGTGATTTAGGTTTGCGTTCCTCCGAAGACTGCCGCGGAGCAGAGGCGCACACAGCGCATGCCTGCTTGTGCAGGGAGCTGTCCGCGGCCGCAGTGCTGAAATCAGCTGCGCTAAAGGGATGTAACCTCAATTGTGTCCAGACGTCAGAGGAGTTTTGAAAGTAAAGAAAACAAAATTACCAAATGGACCAGAGCATCTCAGGCAGGTGCAAAGAGCGTATGCAAAAATATAGAGGCAGAACACAGAATGGCACGTTTGGTGAGGTATAATTAGTGCTGAAGGCCAAGTGCAGAATGCCCAAAAGGAGAAGAGAGTGAGTTAGAGAAGCACCCAGAGGCCAGATCACAAAGGACTTTTTATGCTATTCTAAAATATGAGGCCATTGTGCCACAAGTTTTAATCAGTGTAATAAATGATAGGACAAAGGGTTTAGGAAAAGAACCCTCTGTGTGACATGGAGGGAGTCAGAAAGAACATTAGGAGTCTGGGGGCAATGGCTCATGCCTGTAAGCCTAGCACTCTGGGAGGCCAAGGCAGGTGGATCACCTGAGCTCAAGAGTCAGGGACCAGCCAGAGCCAAGGGCAAGACCCTATCTCTAAAAATAACCAGGCATTGTGGCGGGCACCTGTAATCCCAGCAACTTGGGAGGTTAAAGCAGGAGGATCACTTGAGCCCAAGAGTTTGACATTGCTGTGAGCTATGACACCCTGCCACTCCACCCAGCGTGACAGAGTGAGACTGTCTCAAAGAAAAAAGCATTAGAAAACTGGGCTGGACACTCAGGAGAGAAAGAATTGAGATTAACCCTGGAACAATCTCAGCAGAAAGACAAAACATGGGGTCTTTTCTAGGAATTGTTGATGTCCTGAAGTCCAGTAGGGCCTAGAAGCTTTGTTACCCAGATACTGATACTAATGCAATCCCAATTGTATCTCCTTCAGTCTGGAGAAGGCTGGTGGAATATTTAGTGAAATGCTGATCGTGTGTAATTGGAAAATACAGTTCAACTAGACTACAATAATCCAGATGCTTCTTTTTGGCTCGGTGCCCATAGCATAGTAGTTACAAGGCCAGCCACGTACACCAAGGCTGGCAGGTTCAAACCTGACCCAGGACAGCTAAACAACAATGACAACTGCAACAAAAAAATAGCTGGGCATTGTGGCAGGCACCTGTAGTCCCAGCTACTTGGGAGGCTGAGGCAAGAGAATCACTTAAGCCCAAGAGTTGGAGGTTGCTGTGAGCTGTGATGCCACAGCACTCTACTGAGGCCCACATAGTAAGACTCTGTCTCAAAAAAAAAAAAAAAAGGATGCTTCTTTCTGTGTTATTAAAAAAAAAAAGGCAAGATTTCAGTTCATAGTATTTTAACCAACCCAGAATTAACTTTTCATTATAATTGAAGAAATGATAAAAGTGAAGGCCTTGGCAATCTGTATTCTTTTGTATTCACTTTTTAATTTCCTGCATGAGTCCCATCCCTACCTTTCCTCAAGAAGTGTCATCCTGTTAGGGAACCTGCAAAGTGAAAACAGAAGAGCAATGAGGAGGAAGTGAAGCCTGAGGGGGCCTCAGGTGTAGGGAGGTAATGAATTCCGCCTATTACGGCTGCACAATATCTTAAGGCTACTTTCCTTACTGTGAAAGCAAGACTCAGAGAAAAAAAGACAGGAAAGAAAAGAAGCTGCCTTGAAAACAAGTTGCAAGGGAGTGTAAAGTTTAGGAAGATTGGCTCATTGGACAAAAACACAACACATGTTTAAAATTTAAGACATGCACAAGATAATCAAGTTTCCAAGTTTACAATTAGTTTCTTCATGGCGGAAAAATGGCAGCTTTCTCGGATGATTATTAGAACCACGAAGGTCAGGACATACCTTGACATACTGGCATGACAGCTGTCAATGATAAAACTGGTTTTGCAGCAATGTGGATGGAACTGAAGGGCTTTATTCTAAGTGAAGTAACCTGAGAACAAAGAGCCAAGTTCCCCCTGCCCTCACTTACAAGCAGGAGCTAAGCAGTGGGTACGCATGGCCATACCGAGTGACTTAATGGACACTGGACTCAGAAGGGAAAGGGGGCTGGATGAAAACTTATTGGGGACAATGTACCCTATTCAGGTGATAGATGGATTAAAAGTCTCGCCTTCTCCATTACGCAATTCAGCCATGGAACAAAAAATTACTTGTACCCAGCTCGGCGCCTGTGGCTCAAGTGGCTAAGGCGCCAGCCACGTACACCTGAGCTGGTGGTTTCGAATCCAGCCTAGACCCGCCAATCAACAATGATGGTTACAACCAAAAAATGGCCTGGCATTGTAGCGGGCGCCTGTAGTCCCAGCTATTTGGGAGGCAGAGGCAGGAGACTTGCTTGAGCCCAGGAATTGGAGGTTGCTGCGAGCTGTGATGTCACATCACTTTATCCAGTGTGACAGCTTGAGGCTCTGTCTCAAAAAAAAAAAAATTACTTGTACCCCCTAAATCTATTTAAATAATCTATTTAAATAAATCATCCTGGTTGGGGGGGGGGGAATTCAGAGGACAGAGTGGAGACAGGAAAACAGGTCAGTAAGCCAGGAAGCACAGACGGTTCTGAAAACTAAAGTGCTCCTTCTCTTTCACATTTTCTTTTCCTTAATGATAAATGTCGGGCACATTTTGGCCCAGGCCTTTGTACTTGCTCTTCACGCTACCTGGAAGGCTTCTCCTGCAGGTGGCCACACAGTTCCCTTCCACACCCCACCGGGTCTCTGATCAAACGCCACCCTGCTCACTGACCGCCCAGCGTTCAGCCGCACCCTTGCCCAGACACTTCCTGCCCTTCCTGTCCGCTTCTTTCTCTCCGTAGCTTACATCACGTCTGCCCACCCGTACATTTTGGTATTTACTCATTTAGGGTCTCTCTTCCCACCTGAATGTCAGCTGCATCAGGGAAGTTTTTCTTTCTTATTCATTGTGGTGTCCCCAACACCTAGAATGGCCCCTGGTCCACGGGAGATGCTGAATACATATCCGCTGAATGAAGGCACGAA
Source organism: Arctocebus calabarensis (assembly GCA_963573935.1). Taxonomy (NCBI): domain Eukaryota; kingdom Metazoa; phylum Chordata; class Mammalia; order Primates; family Lorisidae; genus Arctocebus; species Arctocebus calabarensis. The sequence goes on from CAUYON010124836.1 coordinate 11,722, forward strand.
CAGACGCCATAGAGGCCAGTTTTCAGCAGGTTTCCAAGACAAGGGATAATACCTCTTGCACAATGGTAGGTATCACTGTAAATTGGTGGCTTTGGATCCATCTGTCTCCATCTCTGGGTACCATGGAGACCTCTAAGAAGTCATTGCTCTGACATTAACTTACAAGAGAAAATTAGTCACTTGCTTCAAAAATATTCTTGCTTTCGTATAATAATGAAATGTAGAAAGAAAAAGCATTGAAAGATATCAGTCCTATTGTCAGCACCCTTTTTTTCTTTCTTTTAAGTTTTAAAAACTATCCTTCTCTCATTGTCTTCCTCATCAGGGTGAGAGCCCCCCAAGAGCAAGACCTCGGGGGTGAAGGCTGCAAGCCAGGGCTGAGTGGGGTTGCACGTTATCTGATTTGTCTCTACCCCAAACTATGTGTTTGGGGTAACATGGTGCCTGGGAGCCCAGGGCAGAGGGGGATAATACAGAAGAGTGGAGATGAAAAGCCATGTGTGGCCATGCTGCTGGGCAGGGACAGGGCCCAGAGCTCTAGAGGAGAGTAAGGAGATCCCTGTCCATGACGGTTCTCTGTACAAACTCCACGGCACTTCTGGGTTGCACTTTGCTCACTATAAACTGGGGCATTGAACAGGGTATTTCTGAGCTCCCACTGTCCTGCGGCTCAGTGACCTAGAATTACCTCATCTTTAGAGAAGTGGAAGATGAGGAGAAGTAACTGGTTACTGGGAGTCTGGGGCAGTGTCACCGGGCTCCTCCTTCTCACTCCGTGTGTGAACCTGCAGCATTGGCACCACCCAGGGACATGTCAGAAATGCAAACTCCTAAGCTCTCCCAAGACTACTGAAGCAGAAACTCTAGGCTGGGTCCCCTGCTCTGTGCTCTAACCTGCACGACAGGTGATTCAGACTCAACACGTGTCAGTGTGGCTTTCGTGTTACCCCCTGGGCAGAATCGTTCCATCTGGGCCTGTGGCACCAGGTAACCCCGGAGTTCCCCTCTACACAACTGCACGGCTGTCCATATCATTACTCCCGGACTGCCTCCCCCCAGAAGGCACTGACTTCCCCTCTCCAAGGTTCTGATATTTATAGCCCTATTTCTAATTACTCTGGGATTACTCTAGAACTTCAGACCTATGCTCTACCCTCTGTTTCTGTTCCATGAACTTTCCACAGGACCTCTTGGCCACCCACCTTTGCCTGTTAACTCCAATTCCCCTCCACGCTCTTCTCCTCCTGCCAAACACTCCACAACTTCTGTCAGCCAGGCATGGGGGCTCACATCTTGTGATTGATGTGAGCACTCGGAGGCTTAGGCAGGAGGATTACTTGAGGCCAAGGGTTTGCAACCACCTGGGCCACCTAGCAAGACTCCATCCCTTCAAAAAGAAAATTTTTTTTAAACATTAGCTGGTATTGGGTACACTGCACACTATCTGGGTGAAGGGCCCACTTACAGCTTTAACCCAACCTGTACAAAAACAAAGTATGTAAACAAACATGTGTCCCTAATATTCTGAAATTAAAAAAAAAAAAAACCATGGGCAGTGCCTGTGGCTCAGTGGGTGACATGGAGGGTGGCGGGTTCAACTCCACCCCCGGCCAGACTGCAACAAAAGAAAATGGCCAGGCATTGTGGCAAACACCTGTAGTCCCAGGTACTCAGGAGGCCAAGGCAGGAAGAGCCTAAAGCCCAGGAGTTAGAGGTTACTGTGAATTGTGATGCCAGAGTACTCTACAGAGGGCACGGGAGTGAGACTCTGTCTCTTAAAAAAAAAAAAAAAACCTGAGCTGGGCATGGTGGTACATGCCCATAGGCCCAGCTGCTCAGGAGGCTGAGGTGGGAGGATCACTTGAGCCCAGGAATTTTTTTTTTTTTTTTTTTTTTGGAGACAGAGTCTCACTATGTCACCCTTGGTAGAGTGCTATGGTCTCATAGCTCACAACAACCTCAAACTCCTGGCCTTAATCGATTCTCTTGCCTGAGCCTCCTGAGTAGCTGAGACTATAGGCACCCACCATAATACCCAGATATTTTTTTATTATTGTTGTCATTGTTGTTTAGCAGGCTTAGGCCAGATTTGAACCAGCCCCAGTGTATGTGGCCAGTGCCCTAACCACTGAGCTATGGGTACTGAGCCAGAGCCCAGGAATTCAATGTTACAGTGAGCTATAATCAAGCCACTGCACTCTCCAGCAGGGGCAAAAAAGTGAGACCCTGTCTCTAAAGAACCTTTGCTTTTATGTCTCTAAACAGCTCTTATTTACAGTTCCGTCTGAATTCATAAGTAAGTCTTTCATGCCTGGCCTACAAAGCAATTCTAAATGTTGAAAAACAATAAATAGCAATATCTCTTAAGAGATTGTGTGGAAGGGAAAAAAATTAATATAGCATTCAGCACATAGTAAGCTCGCAATCAATGTCAGTTATTATTTGCGACAAAGTGAATATTGTCCAGGTGGCCCCAGTGGCCCAGTGATCCTTGCTTCCTGGTGTTTACACTTTTGCGTGGTCCCCTCCCACATTAAATAGTGCTGAACAGTTTGGCCAATAAGATATCATAGAAGTAACAGTGTGATTTCCAAAGCTGGGTTACAAAGGGCACCACAACTTCTACCTTGTTCTCTGGGGATCACTTAGTCTGGAGAAAGTCAGCGCTATGGTGTAAGGATACTCCAGCTACTCTGTGGAAGGGCCCATCTGGAGAGGCACTGAAGTCACCTGCCAGCCGCCCACACAAGGGCCCACCATGTGAACAAGCCACCTTGGAAGAGAATCGTCCAGCCCTCCATCAAAGCCTCCGATGACTGCAGGCCCAACTCCCATGTTGCCTGCAACCTCGGGAAAAATGTTGACTGAGAACCACCCAGTTAAGCTGTTTTGGGATTCCTGATCCATAGAAACCATGAATAATAATAAATGTTTATTGTCATTTCAAGCCATTAAGTGGCAGCGTAATTTGGTAATTGAAATATAAAAACCTGCAGCTGCTTGCCGCAGTGTCAGCCATGCTGTGGAAGGTATCACAGGGCGTGGGAAGATCTGCATGGCAAGAACTGGTCCTTTGAGCCTGTGCTAAGACACGGTTTGAATTATCTGAAAAATTCTCTCCTGCTCCTGGTGGCAAAAATCAAAGCCAACTCTGTACATTCTAAGCCATAAGTCAGAATCTCTCCAAAACCTTCAACTTGAGTATTTAACAGATAACCCAACCCAGAGCTTCTCCTTAGACCAGACTGCCTACTCCCTCCCCTGGCCTAAAGTATTGGAGACTATTGGGATTCTGGACCAGGGACTTTAGTCTGGACTCAGGAATCTGCTTTATAAAGAAGACCTTCCCCTGCCACCATCCAAGTGATTCTGACATTGGTCGTCCCCACTACACACCCAGAAAAAAAAGTTGCTTTAAAAACTGGGATCTCCTCTCCACCAGTCCATTAGCTAAGTGATCACAGCTAAGTGATCTTGTAGATGGGGATGACTCTGAAAGCACTGACAGCACAAATGAGCCAGGCCTTTACCGAGTCTGAAGTCAGAGGATGGCAAGCTGAGCTCCATTATGTGAAGTATGCACAATTACGATCCTTTCCCTGCCTCTCGCACCAGTGAATAACTCAGAGAAAAATTCACCTGATATAATCAGTGGCCATTCCTACCTTCCTCAAGCTTCCCTTTTCTCTTTCCAAATTTTGCAAATCTGAGAGAATTACATCTGTTTCGTGATGTCGAACCAAAAGTGGTTTTAACCACTTTTTAAAGTCTTCAGAGAAACTGAAAACTGGTGTGAAAGGAGAGTCTAATTTTTTTTGCTGCCTCTCTTAATGCTTCTCAGGGACTCTGAATCAAAATAACAATTTCCAGGCAGCACCTGTGGCTCAGTGAGTACAGCATTGGCCCCATATACCAAGGGTGGCGGGTTCAAACCCAGCCCTGGCCAAACTGCAACAACAACAACAAAAATAGCCGGACGTTGTGGCGGGCACTTGTGGTCCCAGCTACTTGGGAGGCTGAGGCAAGAGAATCACCTAAACCCAGGAGTTGGAGGTTGCTGTGAGCTGTGTACACCACGGCACTCTACCGAGGGTGATAAAGTGAGACTCTGTCTCTAAAAGAAAAAAAAAAAAGACAATTTCCTAGTCCTCGTCAATACTTATCGATTATGTACCAACTGCATATTAAAGGCATGTTAGTGTGTAGAAGCTAATGCCCTGCTGTGCCCAGGCTCACTGCAACGGGTGACAAGAGCAAGATTTTATAATTACTGAAGCATAAAGATTCTATTTTTAACCACGACCAAAGATCATCTTGAACAAAGAAACCCACAGAGGCCAAGTTGAAAGTCCATATCCTAAGAGGAAAGCCCAAACAGACACCTTTTCACAGGAGTCACACTAAATCACTCTCCACACATTCAACTAGTATTTACAAAATTACTAAAATTGACACGCACCCAGATGGCTGTAAGAAGCAAGCCAAGATTCGTTTCTCTTTCACTGACTTGATAGCTTTGTTTGCAAACTGGTGATTTGAGGGGCCCCATGTAGAACTCAGAAATATTGACTGTCTCGTGATTCTAAGGTTCAGCAGTTTGAGCTGGGCTCAGCCAGGTGGTTCTGCTGGCGTTCCGTGGGCTCAGCTGATCTCAGCTGGACCAGTTTATGCATTTGCACTCAGCTGCCAGTCAGCTTCCTTCTGCTCTAATTGGTCTTATCTTCCAGTAAGTTAGCCTGGGCTTGTTCATATGTTGCCCACAGTTTCTAAAACAAAAGCAGAAGTGTGCAAAGCCGTTTGAGACCCAGGTTCAGAATTCACAGGACCCTTCTGATGTATTCTATCAGGCAAAGCAAGTCTTAGGCCAGCCCAGCCAGATTCAAGGGGCAGAGAAACAGACTCCTCTGAGATGGTAGGGAATGAATTTGTAGACATTTTTACAATCTACCACGTAGTTGACCTTAAAAAACCAGCAGATGTGGCTACCTCAGGGCCACGTAGACACATATCATGTGCTAGGACCCAGAAGCAGCTGCCCCTTACACAGGTATGGCCTTGTGTCCCCCCCCACAAGGCTCGTCCTTGTGGCTTTACCCATTGACACAACCATCCGGCCCTGCAGGCAAGGTAGGGTTCCCATTCTTCATCCCAGAATAATCTTCCACCTCAAAATACCTCCCTAAGACCTATGCCCAGCCTTGAACACAACCGCCCGGCGAGCCCTGGACTCGCTTTCCCCTTCTCAGAAGACATCTCCCTTCTACTTACCCTGCCTCCTTCCTCGGTAACCATCTGATGGAAGGATCTGCAGGAGGAGGGGAGGGATTATTCAATCATCTGGGGATTGAGCAGCTTTGGGTCCTGTCTTGGTTCCACGACTCAGCTCATAGTCTCAGCCTCAGTCTCCTCATCTGCAAAACTGTACTTGCTACGTTTGCGAATTTCTCTTTGAAGAGATTGTGTTAATTGAGTCAAGCATTGTCCATAAATGTAGACCCATTTCGGTGTAACAAAAAAAAATTAAGGAAAAAGCAGAACACTGAGCAGAGTGGTTAATGTTACTTCTCTGTGCCGCTCCTGATGAATTTACGGCAGGCTTCCTACCAAAGGCAATTCGAGACTCCCGCAAAAGCGGTTGGCAAAGGGTCCAGAGAGACTCAGTTGCCCAGAGGGCCACATCACGTGGTTTCATTTGCAAACTGTTAAGTCTCTGGGAAACCTGAAAGTGGCGGGCGGTGCGTCAGGGTCAGTAGTGGGAGCCTTGGGAGAGCCTGCAGCGCCACCTCCCGGGCACAGACGGCTGTTGCACGGATTCCTCGCCCCAGCGACACCTGCACGCATCTTAGAGCGGGGAGCCCTTGAGCTCGGGTCCTCTACTGCCCGCTTCCGAGAAGGCCACCTGCAACCTTCATACCCAGATCACCTTCACACACGAGCTGGCAACCCTCAGCCAAGGACCGTGCCAGAAATTCAGACGGAAACAGCTTCAATTAGCTGTGTTCCTCATTGTCACAGTGGCCCTGGGCATTTGTCCCTTATGTTAGAACACATAACATAAGCTGAGTGACACTGATGAGTTCACATCACTAGCCTGCTTCACCCAGAAGCCAGGCCATGGGGGACCAGGCTGGAACCCAGCGTTCTAGGCCACCTGTGTCCCCAACACTGGGTCGAGACCCTCATTGTGGCTCATGATGCTTCTAAGGTATTGCCTTAGATCATCATGAGGCTGACGATCAACGGATGCTTCCAGATCTCTGAAAGGTCAATGGAAGACTGTTCGACTCACACTCACCATTCCCTGGTCACACGAGTGTCAACCACCACCTTAATCTGTCCCTGGATGTGAGATCTGAGAGTTGCCTTGACTTTTGAGGGATGCAGGTTCAGAGCAGATGGGAGCTCCATATTCCTGCCCATGTATCTGCCTCCCAACACCGCTGACATCTCACACTGACCCCGGAATATAACTTGTCCAAAGGGAGAATCGGAGAAAGCTTTTGCTTAGCAATCTTCCCTTCTCAGTAAATGCCCATGCACCCACCTAGCCACGTGCTCCATGGAAGGTCTTGAAGTCTCCCCAAGGTCCTCCCCAAACTCCCTCCAGGACATCATCCGTTTCAACACCAGAGCCCAGGTCACACCCTCTGAGGTGGAATTCTGCAAAATCCCCCCAGTGGGATTCCTGCTTCCTCTGATACCTCCCCCAACAGCTAGCAAGCCCAGGGACCTGCTGAAAGTTGCTATCAGATTGTGTCATTCCCCTGATTAGAGTTACTAATCAAATAGTTACTGCTGCAGCTAGGAAAAATCTTGATGAACCTGCAGACCTGGCCTGGGCACCTTTTCCCCGACCTCCTAAATCCTGTCTTCCCCTACCCCTGACATGCCAAGCTCCCTTCTCCCTGGGGAGACACAATGGTGTCTGCCTCTAGCCTCTTCCTCCCACAAGCCCCAGTCTGCTCCTTCTCCCCCTCCAGAGGAAGACAAACTGTCACAGAAGGGTCATCCTCTTACTAGAGGGTTGCTTAGTGCTGGTCTTAAAGAACTCGGGTGCAGTGGGATACATCTGGGTGGCTGTATGTAGGCTATTTCTGTCTTTCCAGTCTCCATGATGGCCAATGATATCTGTCACATTCTGGACTAATAAAACTGTTTTCTTCCTCTTCTTCTTTGTGGAAAGGTTTTCTGGGGTGGCAAGAGATTTTGTTTTTAATTCTATCCCCCTGCCCCTCTCCCCCAGAAGTATCTCAGATCCTGGACCTTTTGTCTCCCTTGCTCATGGCCAGATCCCCAGCCCCCTGACTGAGTGGATGCTTGAAATATATGTATTGAATAAATAAATAAACTTACTGCCACTGTAATCTGAATTTATATTTTTACCACTCTAACTTATTATAATAAAAAACTCAATTGAGCTTTTAAATACTCCACAATTGCCAACAGAACAGGGGCATGTTTGCTTTACGGATATTGATTTTATTTCCTGCTAATCCCTGGGCTTCCCAGACTTGAGTCAGTATCGTTTAAATTGGTGTTAGTAACCACTTCAGACAGGGTCATTGACGACCCTTCCAGACATCATACAAAAAAAAAAAAAGCTTAGAACTCATAGTCCCAGTTCATCCACATCCTTTTTTGAGTACCGAGACATGATCAGTCTCTATCTCGAAGGCGGCAGAGAAGATTCTCGGAATACCCCACCTCGGTCCCCTTTCCTCTGGGATAGGGTTATAAGTAGCATCTCTTCCTGAGTGGCCTCCTTGGACTAAACAGCTCAAGTCCTACATCCAGCACCTCCCACCCCAAAGCCTGTATGTTAGTCTGGCCCACACTGTCCACCTTCATTTCATAATGGAGCAAATGAAAAACTAGAATGACCATAGTGTCTGTCCAAAGGCAGCACACGTGCCAGGCCGTGTAGCGAGCACCTTCCATGCCTTCTCTCTCTAGTCCTCCCAGCAACCCCATGCGGGGAGTGCTGTTTTATCCCCAGTTTACAGATGAATGAACTGAGGTCCCGAGATGTTGAATGAATTGCCCAGTCACATAGTCAGTGCACGTTCAGTCAGGGACCCTGTCCTAGACAGTTTGAGGCCAAAGCCCCAGCTCCTAATACCAAGCTATAAATGCCCTTAGCCCCAAAGCATTGGAACAGTATCCCTCCTGATTTATGGAAGCAAGAAGAAAAAACCCAACCAGGCAGGCACTTGGGCAGAAAGAATCAGAATTCCTCCTGATAACTCACATCTTCTGAGCCCCTGGCACGTGCTGGGTCCCAGGCTATGCACACTCGAGGTGCGACCGGGCGGGTGAGCCTCACGGCAGCACTAAGAGGGGTGTACCATTCCCGTCCCCACTGCGGAGAGGACTATGCAGCTGAGAGCGGTCCAGCGACTTGCCAAGGTGCCAGTTAGTACCCAGCTGAGTCGGAGGCAAATCCAGACCTGCCTCCACAGCCGAGGCATGTACTCACCACGACTCTTCCCCAAAGCAATAGAGAAAAGCAGAGAGGCCAAGACAAAGTCAGCCCAAGCTCAAGACAGAACTCCCCAGGGCGGGCCAGCAGGAGAAAGGGGTCCCTGTGACTAGGCGGTAGCAGTTACCACTGCTGGTATTCTCCCACCAGCTACAGAAGTGGCGAGAGTCCTGCGTCTTGGGAACGAGGGGCTCAGGGTTCTTTTTGTGGGCCCTGGCCTGTGTTTCTTCTCTGTGCCCCTTTGCACCTATCACAAGGCCAAGTACATACTAGATCCCCAACTAATAGCTGCCATGGTGAAGGATTGCACCTGTCCCCTTGGCAAGAGACCCGTGTCTGGTGCCATCTCAGTTTCAGCTTCAGAAGTGGTCTTCAGGGCTCTCTCCTCTGCCCCATCCCTTCAGGGAGCCCGGCACCGGTTTTGAGAAGAATGAGGGGCGTGAAGAGCAAAACCTTATGAGCACGGACATTGCTCCAGTCTGCACGCATAGGGTTGCTTTTAATCCCTTTAGGAAGCCACCGAGGCACACCACGCCATTATTCCTGTGTTAACAGAAAAAGAAAAGCTGGGTTCCAGGAGGTTACATAATTTCCCCTACGCTGCACAGCTAGTAGATATGAGCTCTGGAACTCAATTCTGACCTGCTCACCTCCAAAGACCCCACCTTTTAACCACAGAGGGAGAAAGATCAAAAGGTGCTGACTAACCGTCAGGACAACCGCATAGCCGGGACCTGGACACACAGAGGAAAATATTTCAAGGAGAAGGTTAATAACGGGATGTGTTGGGCGGCACCTGTGGCTCAGTGGGTAGAGCGCCAGCCCCATATACCGAGGGCCCAGCCAAACTGCAACAAAAAAATGAGCAGGCCTTGTGGCGACTGTAGTCCCAGGTCCTTGGGAGGCTGAGGCAAGAGAATAACCTAGGGGTGTGGTGGATGTGACAATTAAGTTCATTATAATAAAAATAAAAAAGGTAGATGTATCACTAGGAAGTTGGATTAATGGTGGTGCATCTAGGACAGATAGTAATGTTCCACAATTACAGTTTCAACAGGAAAGATTTCATGAGTGATCTGTTAAGTAAAAACGTCGTGTTAGCATACATGTATAGAATATGGCCCCATTTTTATCCATACCAAGGACATGGAGAACTTTGGCAAGGTGTGAATCCTGTGCCCAACCCCTGGCCAGAGGGCAGGTAAGACATTGATTTGACACTCACCCATTTTCTAAAGAAAAAGGGGTGCCACAAGTGCTAGTCCCATTTCCATGGCTTAAGTCCATGCCTTGTGCCAGGCCCTGACCTGGTGCTATACACAGTTAAAGATGTTAATCTCATTTACCTTAGAGGGTATTACTATTTCCACCTCTTACAAGTAGGAAGGGGAAACTTAGTCTGAGTCATTTAGCCAAAGTTCAAAGCAGGGCCAGGTTCTAAGATAAGTGTGTCCTACACCAAGGCCATGTTAACCATCACACCTTGATATAACAAGGCCTGACTTTCGTGGGATTACCTGAAAGATACATGGCAGGTATTCAGCATCCTGAATGCAGGTTAGAAATGAATGGAGAGGAGGCAAGAAGGGATGTGTGAGACAGCTGGTTGGGTTTATCTTGGGAAAGATTTGGAAGCAGAAGGAAGCATGGAATGGCCAGAGCAGAGTGTGGAGTTGAACTTGGGCTTCTCCTAGGTCAGTCTCGGGCTTTCCCGCAGGAGGGTTGAGGGAACACGCTGACAGAGAAGGAATCAGGGCAGGAGAAAGGACTCCAGAAGGGCAAAGCACGCCTGGAATAGTCACTGCAGAATTCGACCAAGGGAAGGAAAATTAGAATGAAATTGCTCTTATCCCCAGGAAGACTCCTGCATGTTCAGGGAACACGTATCGGGAGGACACTCAGAGCAGTTTGTCCCAAACATCGTTCACTTTTTCTTTCAGCACAGTTCCTCTGCTTGTTCTCCAGAATCTGTCTTCCCACATTCCTGTACAGACAAGCCACAGTGAGTAATCACAGGCCCTCGACCCGAGAGCAGACTAGTAATATGTTCCCTTGGAAACTGGGAACAAGTGGTTCCTTCCTCAGCGAGTCTCACCCGCTTCCATGCAAGGACACTCACTTGTGCACACCCCACCTGCACACATGGGCCCCCAGTCTTATTCAACATGTGAGCTACTGCCTCCCCACCAGCAGAAGCCTATTTTGTTCAGGACAGGGCTGCTCAGATCTAAACCCTTCCTCCAGATCCTCAGATCCTCAGATTCCAAACTCTCTCACAGCTGAGAGTAGCCGTGTGACACAGTTCTTGCCAATGAGAATAGGTTCAGGTCCTGAGAGTTGCCATTCGCTGAGGCACCTGGATTCCCATCTCTTTCCAGTGTACCATGCTAGAAGAAAGGCCCAGACTCACCAGGCTCCTTTGCAACTAGGTACCTGGGTATGAATCAGGGTCTGCCAATGAGATGCACCTGCACGGTATTCTGAAGGCAGAGATGCGGGGGGCATCCTTCTGCACTTCGGGCTGTTTTACTTCTAGTAAAGAAGCTTACGGAGATGTGGAGGGTTTCTGGAGGATCAATCAGGTATCCACACACCAGGACACTGAGACTGAGCCTGCAGCTTTCCATGTTCCAGTGTCCTGTGACTTGTTTTGTGAAAATGTGTCCCACTGTTTGTTCACACCAGTGCTAGAATCCTGCCACCCACCTTCTGGCTGTCCCTGAGGGGCAACTCTTCTACCCAGAAGATGCTGCTATGTCCAAGGAGTCTTTTCTGGGAGCCGGTCCAGTGCCTCCTAATCTGGCTTTCTGAGTGATTTTTCCAGCACCAATCCTCTATGTCTAAATGTGCACCAATTGTTTTCAGCCTGAAATGCAAAGATCTAGACATATCTTGTTTCCTCTAATCTCAAACAAACAAAAAAGAAAAGGGATCAGGAATAAGTGTATGAGGAGGAGAGGTCTCAGGGAAGGCTCAGTTTGAGCCTCAGTTTCTCATTCTGTGGAATATACCAAAAATTAGTATTATCCTTGTTGTCAGTTAATATTGTTGAATACAGTGGCAGATGGCATTTGTCAAAGATAGTTGCAACAGTATTTCCCAAGCCACAAGCTCTTCCACATGAGACCTTACCACTTTCCAAGAGGAGCCTGATCCCCTGCCCTTTGAATCTGGATGGCCTCAGACTCACCAGTTACTGAGAGAATGTGGCAAAATTGATGCTGCGTGAATTCCAAGGCTAAGTTAGAGAAAGCTATGAAGCATCCTCCTAGTTCTTTTGGAAGGTTTGCTCTGCAGATGTGCTATGTGGGAGCACAACCACCATGATGTGAAAATCTGAAGGCAGATGGAAAATCTACAAGCTCAATCTTCTGAGCTGAGCCCAGCTCTCAAGACAACTCAGCCCAGCTGCAGCGGTCATGATTATTCCAGTCCTCAGCTGTACAAGTCATCCCCAACCATATGAGTCTTCCCAGCTATGATAGACAGACTATGAGTCACTGACCCCCAATAATTCCTATCTCCTGATGTCCACATCTTTGTGTAAAAGGCACCTAAGAGCAGGACCTGTTACTACCTTTTAACTAAAAATCCAGCAAAAATCAATGAGCTATGATGACTAGTTTGCATTAAATGGCAAAGGTGATAAGACATCAATTTATAATTACAGCAAACTGGAGCAAGAAACATTCTACACTTTTCTGGCTTTGAAGCTGCCACATTGCAAACTGCCTATAAAAAGGGCCACGTGGCAAGAAATTACAGGCAGTCTCTTAGGAGCTGAAAGTAGCCCCAGACAACAGCTAGAAAGAAAATGGGGACTTCAGTCCTACAGCTGCAACACTAGCTCTGCCATCAACCTGTAGGAGCTTGGAAGTAGACTTTCCCCAATTGAGCCTCTGATGAGACCACAACCCCAGGTGCCATCTGAAGTGTAGTGTGGTGAGACCTCAAGCAGAGGACCCAGTTAAACTGATTTCTGACCTGCAGGGACTGAAAGGTAATATATGTGTGTTCTTTTAAGCTAAGTGTGGAGTAATTTGCTATGTAGCAGTCGATCAATACACCAGCAAAGGTGGGAGACACAGCACACAGGCCAATGGGAAGCCATGCAGAGAGTTGCAGGCTGTTCCCCGGTGACCAGTGGGGCCAAGTGCCAAGTATCCTGAGCGTGGTAGGCTTCCTGCCTTCCTGCATGGTGGACTGTGGCACCAGGTATACCAAGCTGGGTGACACAGGCAACGCTGAGCTATAGCTTATTATTCTTTCATGTATTGCCATCAAAGAGTCAGCAAGAGTAGTTGACCAAGAGCAATGAAGAGTGTTGAGGGGCGTTGATGACCTTGGCTTTTTCATAGGGATGAAGCTACTGATAAACCTACGTATGCTACAAAGTGATCAGTATGACATGGAATCATGGAAGACTGGGATCTTAGGGAAAGGTTTATGGAACAGGTAGTTATTAAATATCTTCAAGCTGAACCTGAAGAGAATTATTTTTTAATGACAGAACCTCCACTGAATATACCAGAAAACAGAGAATATCTTGCAGAGATTATGTTTGAATCGTTCAATGTCCAGACTCTACTTTGCAGTTCAGGCAGTGCTGGCCTTAGCAGCATCTTGGACATCAAGATAAATTGGCTAACATACACTAATAGAAATAGTGAGTGACAGTGGAGATGAGTTACCCACCTTATCCCAGTGGCTAAAGATGATGTAATCAGAAGCTGCATCAAACACATCTGGATTGCAGGTAGAGATATTATGTATCATTCAACAGCTGCTAAAGGAGAGGGAGGTAGGAATCCCTCCTGATCGGTCACTAGAGGCCACAAAAGCCATTAAGGAGAAATAATGTTGCATTTTCCCAGATATAATCAAGGAATTTGCTAAGAATGAGGTGAATCCCCGGAAATGGATCGAACAGTATACAGGTGTCAATGAGATCAACTAGAAAAAGTTCATTATAGACAGTGGTTATGAAAGGTTCCTGGGTCCTGAAATATTCTTACATCCCAAGTTTGCCATCCAGACTTTATGGAATCCATCTCAGATGTGGTCGGTGAAGTAATACAGAATTGTCCCTCCTATGTGCAATGTCCACTGTATAAGAATGTCATTCTTTCAGGAGGCTTGTCCATGGGACAGCTCACAGGCAAGACAGCCAGAAAAAGTGCCCAAGACTGAACATAGGACCTTTTTGTAGCCTAATGACAAAAATGACATTCCATCACTTTTGCAGTATTTTATTAATTACATGTGAGGCTCCAGGTCCAGATGGCACCCAGGAGAAGGAGATTACACAGGTTTATGGACACCAGGAGCTGGGAATCAACTGGGCACCTCCGAGGCTGCCTGGACAGAATATGTTGGGCAGTGGGTTTGTATTAGCCAAGAGGAGATTCTGTAGTTCCCTCTAAATACTACTGAGAATCCAGCTCAGAATTCAAATAAGCTAGACTCCCCTCCTTCATCGTCCTGATTCTCTGACTTGGGAAAATCATTTTCTATAATGAAGTCTTTTTGTTGCTCCTGTAAGAATGTTCATTATCCCTCTCAGCCATCACTCAATTACATTTGTGGCATGGAGCTAATTTTCTTTGCTGACACATTATTCTCCCACTGTCATGCAAGTGTGGTTCTCATTTGTAAAAAGCTGTCACCTCATTACTTGACCATTAGAGGGCTTTAAAGAGCGGCCTTCAAGAAATCATATTTCAATTTTGATTTTAAAATGAGCTTAAGTGGCTCGGCGCCTGTGGCTCAAGGGGCTAAGGCGCCATCCATGTACACCTGAGCTGGCAGGTTCGAAACCACCCCAGGCCCGCCAAACAACAATGACGGTTGCAACCAAAAAATGGCCGGGCATTGTGGTGGGCGCCTGTAGTCCCAGCTACTTAGGGGGCAGAGGCAAGAGACTCGCTTGAGCCCAGGAATTGGAGGTTGCTGTGAGCTGTGATGCCACAGGGTGACAGCTTGAGGCTCTGTCTCAAAAAAAAAAAAAAAAAGAGCTTAAATATGAGGCTTTAATGGTGTTGTTTCCATGTCCTTAAAATGGAAACTGGTGGCTGGGGGTGTAATCCCAGCACTTTGAGAGGCCAAGGCTGGAAGATCACTTGAGCCAGGAATTCAAGATCAACCTGGGCAACATAGCAAGACCCCATCTCTACAATGGCAAGGGGCTTAGTGACCACTGCCTGGAGGAAACTGGCCCAGATGTAGCCAGCCAAACACAAAGCTATTCATGGTCCTTGCTATCCTTTCTCTGTGGGCTGGTTTTCGGGCCCTCCTTGGAGGTTTGTCATACCACAGCAGGAAACTTTTGTTGCTAGAGGAAATGTTCAGATAGGAACTAGCCCTGAGAAAGAAGGATGAAGGCAGCTGCAGGGAGCTGTCCTGGGAGGGACACAGCCTGGCCTCACAAGGATCCTGCTGGCCAATCCTCACGGGCTGAGGGCAGGTTCACCAGCTCATGGTGATGTGAGCCCCTGCCCGGCAGTACTTGATGCCTCAGTGGCTGCTCAAGGCATGGGCATGAGGCTCCAAACTGAACAACTGCCCTTCCGCAGCCGACTTCAGAGCCCCACTGAGCTACTCTCTCGCTGAGTGACCTTGGATGGGCCACTTCGCTTCTCTAGAGCTCAGTTCCTCACCCATAAAATAGAAATACTTTGTCTACCAAACAGCATTGTTTGGGCAGAATAAACCAGTTAGCGTGCAGAAAGTGCCTAGGATCAGCGTATCAAGTGTCTAGAGCATGACAGCTCTAAGGAGAAATCTCACACACATCGTACTGAGTGGGGGCCAAGAAGACGAGGAGTCGCAGAATACCCACAGCATAATTTCATTTATGTGAAATTCAAGAAGATGCAAAGATAATGCATTGTCTAGGAATGCAAATATACGCAAACACTAAAGAAAAACAAACCAAAAAAAATGGTACGTATAAATGCTGGAGCAGTGCTCATCCCCCTCGGAGTGGTGTTGGTGAGTAAAACACTCCAAAGGCTTCTGCTGCCAGTAACAGGCTCCTTCTAAATCCAGGTGGGGCGGGGGTGATGGTGTACCACTGTAATCCCAGCACTTGCGGAGGTGGAGACAGGAGGATGGCTTGAGGCCAGGAGTTCAAGACAGGCCTGGGAAACAAGGCAAGACTCTCTCTGTATAAAAAATTTAAAAATTAACTGAGCATACTGGCACACACCTGTAGTTCCTACTACTTAGAGGCAGGAGGATTGGTTGCACTCTGGAGTGTGAGGCTGCAGTGAGCTGTGGTGATGCCATTGCTCACCAACCAGGGCAGCAGTGTTCTTTTATATTCCTATTTTTTAAACAGATTTGTCAAGAACTCATGATAAAAATTGATGATATAGAAGGCAAAGGAAAAATAGGGCAATGTGGAGGTCGTTTTCCTTTCAATCTTTCCTTACCAGTAAGCCAGAGGTAGACCGTTTTTGTAGAATGTGCAAGCATCAAGGAGCTAAATAGAGTTGTGCAGCAATTCTACTGTTCAGTTAAGATTGAAATACATACGTACGAGCTAAATAATACAAGTTATATAATTTTGAAACTTAGCATGCAAATTAAATGTTCTTATACATACATTTAAAATAGAATAGTCAAGTTATTCTGATACATTATTTTTTTAATTCTTCGTTTAAGTAGTGAGTAAAAATCACCATGACAACTCAAGACAGAGATTACAAAAAGAAAGAAAAAGCTTCATATTTTAGTACCTTAAAGGGCAACTTTTACCTGCTTTTTGAATAAGAAACCCCGCATTTTCATTGTGTGAGGAGCCCTACAAAATCTGCAAGTGTGTCCCACGTAGTTCTGAGGAGGCATTGTTTTTCTGTCTCTTGAGTCAGACTCAAGGCCATGCCCAAGGTTTGTTTGTTTGAACGTGCTTTTGGTGGTTGGGATCATTTCGCAATAGGAACAGGCCCTGGAAAATAACTTCCACGGGAGTCCCGCTGTAGAAGGAAACAGGGGGGGCCCCGGCCTCCAGATGCTGTGGATACAGAAATGTGAAAACAGGACTGGCTTCATCACTTGGGCTCAAAGTGCAGGATGTCAGCAGCACCCCCAGAGTCCCTCGTTCCAAGGGGGAGCTGCCTTGGCGGCCTCTCAGAGGGGTGAAGACTTGCTAGCTCTCCTGGCCTCGGTGGGAAGTTCTGCACCTCTGCCTCAGCTTTGGTCTGACACCAAACCCCACTCCTGGCTGCTGCAAACCAGCACAACTTGCGTGGGGGTCAAGGACCCCTGGCTACTGATTGCACTCACCCTGCAGGACAAGCACAGTGTCAGGCACAGAGGACAGATCAAGAAATGAGAACGGGAGCTTTTTCATTTTTTTTCTTATTGTTGGGGATTCATTGAGGGTACAAGAAACCATGTTATACTGATTGCATTTGTCAGGTGAAGTCCCTCTTAAAATCATGTTTTGCCCCCAAAAGGGCAAACCAATACCCCACCCTCTCTCCTTCCCTCTCTCTGCTCTTCCTTTCCCCACCCCTCCCTCCTGCTTTCTCTCTCTGCTCTCCCCTTCCCCCACCCCCACCATGTCATTAATCGTCCTCATATCAAAATTGAGTACAAGGGATTCATGCTTCTATATTATTGTGATGCTTTACTAAGAATAATGTGTTCCACCTCCATCCAGGTTAATACAAAGGCTGTAAAGACTCCATCTTTTTTAATGGCTGAATAGTATTCCATAGTGTACATATACCACAGCTTGTTAATCCATTCCTGGGTTGGTGGGCATTTAAGCTGTTTCCACATTTTGGCAACTGTAAATTGAGCTGCAATAAACTTGCACTTGAGTCTAGTGCAAGTGTCCTTATGATAAAAGGATTTTTTTCCTTCTGGGTAGATGCCCAGTAATGGGATTGCAGGATCAAATGGGAGGTCTAGCCTGAGTTCTTTGAAAGAGAACAGGAGCTCTTTATTCAACAGGCATTTCTTAGGCACCACAAAGCACCAGCCACTGTCCTGGGGATGATAATTTCTACAAGGTGGCTAAGGTGGCCAGTTCCTCACCCTCATGAGGCTTACAATCCAGCAGTGCACAAATAAATACACAACGTGTTGTCCGATCGTGATAAACTGTATGACAAAAAATAGGCCAGATGAGCGAGTAGGGAGCAAATGCGGGGTTTCTTAAGAGTGCAGAGAGTCAGGGCCAAGGCCACAGGTTTCCACAGAAGCCTCAAGGAAGTGAGGGGGCGAGCGTGTCTAGAGAATTCCGAAGTCCTGAGATACAACACGCCTAACAGAAGTTTTCAGGCACAGCAAGAAGCCCCATGGAGTGGTGTGGTGAGCACTGGCAAAGACTGTGAGGCTGTGCTGGAGGGTTTTGAGCAGAGTAGAGGTGGGATTTCATGTCCAGGTTAAAAGGATAGCCACAGCTGCTGGGCAGATGGCCGAAGCTGGGGCACCAGTGATGGGGCTACTGTCAAAGTCCAGGGGAGAGGTGGCAGGGCCCAAGTCGAATGGTCAGACTAGGAGAAACACACAGAGCTTTGCTGAGGCATTGAGCATGACTTCACAGTGAGCCACTGAGAAATGAAGTTGCCATTAATTCAGATGTAGAAGATAGATGATGTGTGAGAGGGAAACTCACTTCAGATGTCGGCTCAGGTGTTCTTTGAGGAGGCCTGCTAAAAGCTGTCCTGCTGGCCCCCTCATGTTAAACCTTTACCGTATGCTAGCCCCTGACCTTGGAAACTTACACTGATTATTGCTTAACAGCCCTGCAAGCTGAGAAGTGTTTATCCCTCTCAACCGACAAGAACACTGAAGCTTTAAGAGAATAAGTAACTCTTGTCTAAAGTCACTGAGTTCAGTGTCTCTTGCCTGCAATCCTAGCACTCTGGGAGGCCAAGGCACGTGGACTGCCTGAGCGCAGAAGTTCAAGACCAGCCTGAGCAAAAGGGAGATCCCAGCTCTAAAACTAGCCGAGTCTTGTGGCGAGTGCCTGTAGTCCCAGCTACTCAGGAGGCTGAGGCAAGAGGATCACTTGAGCCTAAGACTTTGATGTTGCTGTGAGCTATGATGCCAAGGCACTCTACCCAGGGTGACAAAGTGAGACTGTCTCAAAAAAAATTTTTTTAAAAATAAAGTCACTGAGTTCTTCCTGTTCTTAGGCAGAACTGCCATTTTATTTGATCCTCTGTTGCCCAGGCACATGGGTTATTTGAAACTTAAACTTTCTCCACTTCCTTCTGCCAATAAGACCCTCCCCCTTATAATAATGTATTCTGTCAGACTTGCTTCTGCTATTGTAGTACACTGGAGCGCAAACCTGTTGAGTAACTAATCTGCCTTGTATAATCCCCTCCCTTTGAGGGCAGGCAGAACCTGTGACTTTTGTTTCAAGCCAACTGAATCTGGCAAAGATTATGGGATATTACTCTCATGATTATATTGTGCTGGAAGGCTCCATCTTACCAGACTGAGAGTGTGTGTGTGGGAATGAATAAAAGACTCCTGCTGGCCTTGAAGAAGCAAACAGCCATATAGTGAGAGGCCTGTAAGAGGGGAGGTGGCAGAGAAGAGAAGGCACCTTCAGGACCTCTAGGGACTCCAGCCGACAACCAGAAAGAAGCTGGGCCCTTGGTTTTATGAACACAAGAAGATGAATTCTTCTAACAACCTACAGGAGCTATAGAGGTAGATCTTTCCCCAGTCGAGCCTCTGATGAGACCACGGCTCCAGCCAGCCCAGTGAGACCCTAAACAGAGGATCCGGTGACTCCAGACCCCAGTCTCCTACAGAAAGAGGAGATGTCTACTCTCAAATTAAGAAAAAAAAGTCTGTCTCACATTCATCCCAACCCTGTCTGTTAGTGGGGAAAACAGATGCTCCCGTGCTTCACAACCTCTGTGGAGTACACAAGAAGTCCTCACTTAATGTCATTGGTAGGTTCTTGGAAACTGCTACTTCAAGCAAAATTACATAGAGCAGGTTTTAGAACAATGTCATTTCCGTTCAGCATTATTTTATTGTAATGTTGATGAGAAAAAATTGGTTTTGTTGTATGTCATTTTGCTTAGAGTTACACTTTCCAAGAACCTACCAATGATGCTAAGTGAGAACTTACTGTACAATTTTGGCATGTCTTCAAATTTGCAAATACACATATCTTCTCGTTAAGCATTTCCATTTTGAGAAATTCATCATATGAGTCTATTTAAACTGGCAAATGACAGACATGCCAGGTGGCTCACTGCAGCATGATTTCTGACAGTAAATACTAGAAACAGCCCAACTGTCCACCAACAGGGGACAGGTCAAGTATATCACAGTACCCTGTAAAACACAAATGCTAAGCAGCTAAGGAGGATTTTTATGTACAGCTACAGAAAAACATCTCCAAAACATATTTGAAGTAAGAGAGCCCAGGTGCAGAACACTGTCCATATTATGCTCCACTCATGTAAAAACAGGAATAGAGACCATCTGTCAATTTGTGCCTCTATGCAGTGTTTGCTTCTAAGGAGGATAAATGGGCAGAACTGGAGACTAAGATCGAAAGGAAACTTTTAAAAATCTGAACCATGAGATACTTTATCTATTCACAAAAATGAAAAAAAAATTAAAATAAACACACCACCCACAACAGCTGCTGCTCTGACTTGGTGCCTGTAGCTCAGCGGCTAGAGGGCCAGTCACATAGAGTGGAGCTGGCAGGTTCGAACCCCGCCTGGGCCTGCCAAACAACAATGACAACTACATCCAAAAAAAAAATAGTCAGGCGCTGTGGCGGGCACCTGTAGTCCCAGCTATTTGGGAGACTGAGGCAAGAGAATCGCTTAAGCCCAAGAGTTGGAGGTTGCTGTGAGATGTGATGCCATGGCACTCTACCCAGGGCAACATAGTGAGAGTCTGTCTCAAAAAAAAAAAAAAGAGGAACGTTTCCAGGGCAGTGGACCGAGGTCTTCTGAGTCCTGCACCACCTCCTGTGGAAGCTTGAGCTAGCTGTGCAGGTTTCTCCCTTTGTCTCATAACCATGTCCACCAATGAGAATGCTAATTCACCAGCTGCCCGACTTAACAGGTTCAAGAACAAGGGAAAAGACAGTACAGAAATGAGGTGACGCCGAATAGAAGTTAATGTGGAGTTGAGGAAAGCTAAGAAAGATGACCAGATG
Source organism: Arctocebus calabarensis (assembly GCA_963573935.1). Classification (NCBI taxonomy): domain Eukaryota; kingdom Metazoa; phylum Chordata; class Mammalia; order Primates; family Lorisidae; genus Arctocebus; species Arctocebus calabarensis. The sequence continues at coordinate 32,358 of CAUYON010124836.1, forward strand.
CTGAAAAGGAGAAATGTAAGTAAGCTTGTTTCCTGATGATGCTACTTCTCTACTGCAGGAAAACCGAAACAACCAGGGTACTGTAAATTGGTCTGTGGATGACATTGTCAAAGGTATAACTAGCACCAATATGGAAAACCAGCTCCAAGCTACTCAAGCTGCCGGGAAACTACTTTCTAGAGAAAAACAGCCTCCCATCGACAATACAATCCGAGACGGTTTGATCCCCAGATTTGTGTCCTTCTTGGGTAGAACTGATTGTAGTCCCATTCAGTTTGAATCTGCTTGGGCACTAACTAACATTGCTTCTGGAACGTCAGAACAGACTAAGGCTGTGGTAGATGGAGGTGCTATCCCAGCATTCATCTCTCTGTTGGCATCTCCCCATGCTCATATCAGTGAACAAGCTGTGTGGGCTCTAGGAAACATTGTAGGCGATGGTTCAGTTTTCCGAGACTTGGTTATTAAGTACGGTGCAGTGGACCCACTGTTGGCTCTTCTAGCTATTCCTGATATGTCATCCTTATCATGTGGTTACTTACGTAATCTTACCTGGACACTTTCAAACCTTTGTTGCAACAAGAATCCTG